>APFE030215407.1:42872-59356 GCA_000404065.3 Pinus taeda
GCAGCAGAAGCAGCAGAAGGCATCACACTCACACGCGACAAATGGAAGAGGAAGGTTGTTGACAGCATAGAGGCAGAGCAAAGTTGCAAGTTCAAAGCAGATCCACTCATGACGAAAGTAGCTTGGGATATTGAGGATATGAGGTGACGGCGTGACATGAAGATCGTGCGAAGGTAGAGAATGGAATAGAGAAGGAGTTTCATGTGTTGAAGCAGCAACTCAAGGAAGAACAGGAGTTGCATAGACGAGAGAATGAGTTGCAGCAAGAACGGGTACAGTAGGGGGCGCGACATGCATAGATGGATAAGGTTGTGTAGGTACAAGTTATAGATCCATAACAGTAGCTGGTACAGAGAAAACAAGGTGAGAAGTGATGTTGATTGCATGTAAGGGAATTCAGCAACATGCATGTCATTGTGCGCACGCATGAGATCCCACCCATTTGGCACACTCACTGAGGCAAAGACAAGAAGCAAGTCCAACTGGAGCTGAACATGTATTTTGACAAGTTGATGCACAAAACCACCAGAACATGCTTGGAGATCAACGCAGACACTATGCATCAACATGTTGCTGATCTGGTTACACCCAGGACAACCATATGCATGTTATTAGATGATTTGGACGGAGGAGACATATTAGTGTACCTGGATGCAATGGAGGCAAGAGTTCGCTTCAGCAAGATGTCACCATTAAGCACATGGACACCATCACGGATGACCAAGATTGGCATCAGTTCGCCACCATTGACCATCACAAGGATGTCAAAAAGTTGGTCTCACCACAACGGTCTTAGTGTGAGTGATGTCTTGCATGGCTTTCTCAAGCCATTTTGTCTCACATTGGTACATGTGTAGATTGTATGTAACATCTTATCGAGTGGAAGTTCAAGTGTCGATAGTTGGATCTAACAGTCATAGAGTAGATGAAGAGTCATGAGGGTAGATGAACTGTCACAAAGGGGAATGTCAAGGGCCACCCCACCCTTTGTTATAAATAGTCCCTCATAACTCATTATAGAGGCTTTTAGTCAGCCAAGCTTCTAATAGGAGTATCTTAGAGAAATCTTGTGAGCCAAGCGGATATTCGTGGCCATCCACCAATTCCACTTGGACCCCCACCATTGTTTCTATCAGTTTTTTAGTTTCCTTAATTGTAGCACAGTTTACTACTTTTAGCAGTTTTTTGGGTCCTAAACTTCCGAATCATTTTGAGGCCCTAAACGATGTTTTTTTGGCAATCTACCACCATCGATTTTTTGAAAAAATTATATTTTATTTCGTAGTCCTCGTAGAGATCTTTCTAATGGGGTATCTTACGTGTCAAATGGAGATAATATGACCAAGTCGCAACCCCGGGAAGTTGGTTTTCCAACCAACCCCAACAAGGCCAGGGTTTTCTCTTATTGTTCAATAATAAAAAGGCCCTTCAGCCTAATTGTAATGCAGTTCAGAGGCATGTAGCCACCACATCTCTTCTCAGAGATAAGTTACCATTGCCCGAGCTAGCCTTATTTCCATTCTATTTGTAAGCATATTTCATTATTTGATATTAATGAAGTGAAGTGTTTTTTCTACTGCATCTTTGTATTTATGGTTATATCTATAATTTGTTGCATTCATGTTTAAATCTGGATCAACGTGGACAATATTGTAACGAGCTTTGGCTTCTCCACTGTGCAAAGCTGGTATATCTCTTTGGAGGAGCAGGCGGTTGTGACTATAACGTTCCGCTGTCGGAATTAGTGGTTGGAAATCGATTTATTGTATAACTGGAACTTACACTTCTTAAGCTATCTTGTTTACTCTAAATGATCTATGTATGTTTTCTTACGCATGCATGTATGGACTATTCAGTATAAGTATGTATGAATTTTACTGAAATGTGCTGATTGGTTTAACCATCACTTTGGATTGTTAGCTAACTTGCTTTCCAGATTGTGATGCATCTTTCCTTGTGTGTTCCCTTCCAATCCGTGTGTTATCACAAGTTTCCAAGCGGTGCACGCACCCCGCTGTCCGTGTGTTAGAACTTTTCATGCACATTCCTTGTCTTCCCGCAGCTCTCACACCCTTGCTACCAATAGGGACATCTTACTTGCCTCTGTGCGAAACTGTGTTCAAGGCGATACTGCACGACCCACTGTTGGGACTCCTATACCAAATGGTCTGAGGTCTAATTAGGACTTCTTACCGGGGATATCCCCTGACATGTTGGCAGGTCCAGTGCTATCAACATAATGCTTTGATTTAATGATAATAACAATGTAATTGCGAAAAAAATCCAAGATGAAAGAAACAATTTCCTTTATCAATCAAAAATGACCACAATTCCTTCACCAAAGCACTAGGTCTCAAGAAACCCTAATTTGAAATTCAAAACGAAGTTTGACTACAAATAAGCAACAACTAAGGCATAATCAATGTATTGGACAAAACAAAATAAGAATATCATAAGCAAAAGGACAATCTATCTTGTTTTGATCAATCGGCAAATCAACCAGGTAAAACCCTAAGTAATTCCTTCAAAAAGACCTAATTCTCAAAAATAATTAATAAAGCAATAAATTGAGTTCAGAAGAGACAAAACACAGTCCAAACAAAGATAATGACATTTCTAGAAAAACAAACTCAGGTTTGGGTTGAAGCAAAAGCTATATTTTCAAAATTCTCAAGGATTGTGCGGGTTTATAGTGGAAAACATAGTGCATGCGCTCCGTTGCTAAGGCAAAATAGGCGCAGAACTGTGCTCTATTAGCAAACAGAAATGGCGCAGGGGTAAAAAAATTGAGAAAAAATAAAAATTTGAAAAATCAACCACACAGATATAAAAGGTCATTAATTTATAAAGACTCAAGTCTAGATAAATAAGAAGAATCAGAAAGGAAAACTAAGGAAAAAGACGAGAATAGTGAAATTCCCCGTCGGAGCCGCCAATTAGTTACACTGGACAAATCCCTCTTGTGGACAAGAGCTATCACCCTGGATTCTTGACGGAAACTAGAAACAAGCAAGACAATTAAACTGACTCGTTCCCTAAGTTAAACTTGTTTGAATTATAAGAATTAAAGCTAATGGATGAGCCTCTTACCTATTTCACAAAATTCTCGATGAAGATCCCTTGTTATGATTAGATGTAGCTCTTCAATGCTTGATAAGACGTGCAAACATCGACCATAAAAGGATCAAAAGCACATGCGATATAATAATCCAAACAACTTAACCTAATGATCAGGGAAATTAGGAATTGAATTTGCCTTAATAAACATTATAAACAATTACAAACCATTCATTATTCTAATAAGACAAATCAATGGGAGAAAGTGTTCATTTGTATTAATCAAAGATTAAGAGGAGCCTTACAACCTTTGCCTTGATGTCGTGAGGTCCTTAGCTGACAAGCTTTCCAATCTCAAACCAATAGCATAAGTTTGTCTTGTCTGAGTTCTGACCTCCTCAATCCCTCTACCCTCTAGTCTTTCTATAGGCAAAGAGGAAGAAGTTTCAGATTCAAACTAGGAGGATGAGACTCCTTCATTGAGGGATTAGGTTACCATGAGAAAAGGGATGAAGATGCATCAACTGAGGGTTATAGTTCTAATAGTCATCACCTGGAAGCTTTAAGTTGGGAAATATTCGACCAACTATGTTTCTAGAATGTACTTTTTATTTTTACCTTCTTGAATTCACCTACGCAGGTTTATAGTGGTAGACAGAGCGTAGCTCTGCGTTGTTCTCAGAGTTAATTCTAGTGAATGCGCGGGATACTCTAGAAAAAGCAACGTAGGTGGAACTTAACAAGGTGTGATAGTTATTTTCCCCAAATTTCTCATCTTCTTCAAAATATTTTGGGTTGTTTGACTTTTGAGGGAGTTGTTTCAAACATGTTCACGGATGGTAAAAAGACCCATAAACTGATCAAGTGTCATGGCGAAAAATTGACATGCAATACCCATACAACCAAGCTTCAGTTTTACTGCCTCCACCTCCATCTCAACCATAGCTCCTACACCCTGCTCCACCTAAGCAACCTTAGATACCTACCCAACCAAATCTGAACCCAAACAACAGACAGGCACAGTAGGTCTACAATGGAGAAACATCCTACCTTGCCTAGCTGTGGAAATTCAGGAAATTAACCTTAGGACTAGAAGAGTGCTTCCAGATAATCAAACTCCATCTCCACCTGAGGATCATGAAGAGAAAAAGGAGGTGAGTGTCCCTCAAGTAAATCCACCTCCTTTTCCTGAGAGATTAACCCATCTTGTCCAGCACACCCCAGAAGATATTGAACTTCTGGGTGAACTGAAAAACATGTGTGCTAAAATCTCATTTCTCCAAGCTATCAAGGATGTCCCCATCTACAACAAGTTAATCAAGGAGAAGTGTTTCAAACATCTGGGAAGACGAAAGCAACACACCCCTACCATTAATGTCATTGGACAACTGTCCGACTTAATGTTGGGGCGAGTGATTTTCCCAAAGTATCTTGATCTTAGAAGTACTGTAGTAGATGTACGCATCAATGGCATCTTTGTCCCCCATACCTTGATCGATCGTGGGGTTTCCATCAATGTGATGACTAAGGAGACTATGCTTAAATTGAATCTCCACAGATCATTAAGAAATACCACAACAGTCTTGTAGCTTGCGGACAGGTCCACAGTAGCTCCTAACAAAGTGGTTGAGGATGTGATGGTCTCCATTGATTCCTGGGAAAACCTTGTTGACTTATTAGTTCTCCAACCTAAGACTAATTTCAATGGTTATCCTCTCATCCTTGGGAGGCCATGGTTAGCCACTACCGATGCTTACATAAGTTGCAGGGCTGTGAATATGACCATTAAAAATGGGCATCTATCCAAACAATTGGTCTTCTACCCTCCTGCTCAACCATCTCTTGAGCATGACCTACCTATGGGTAGAATAGGAGGAAGAAGATGAAGTATACTCTTCCCCAATGTATACCCTAGATGCTACTATAGGATGGGGGTGTTATAGACATATTTGGGCACTACAACCCCAATCTTATATGTCGATAAACCAAGGACTCTTTAACCCCTAAAAGTGTTGTTGCATACCCTAAAGGATCATGGTCAATTAATTACATCGTTCCCCAAAAGTTCCACCTAAAAAACCACTCAGAACTGGCCAAAACTGGACAATACTGACTGCTCCACTGTCAAGGTGCAATGCATATTGACTCCTACACTAGCTAGGTGCGATGCATACTGAAGGGGCCTTCTGTGGGGTGCAATGAGTGAGAATGGACAAATGTCCGAGACAGTTTGCTAAGTGGATGCTCATGGAATCTTCTAGAAACTTCTCCTATGACACTTGCCTCTTTGAATTCACCCAGGGATGAGTAAGAGATCCAAGAAATCTCCAAGTGGAACCAATAACAACAAGTGGAATGACACTAATCAAAAACCCAGAGATGACTCACACCCTTGCAGACATCTATAAATGGATCCCTCATCTGAGAGATCTAGAGGCTAGAATTTTGTAATTTGTAAGGAAGTGTTGATAGTTTATCTTTGAGAAAGGACATTGTATTGTTGGGTGATCTTGATTTTCATGAGGTGAAGAGGGCTTTGATGCTGGGAGGATGATGCTAGATCATACAGCTAGGTTGTAATTCTCCCATCTATTTCAATAAAGTTCTTTGAGTTTTCTCCATACAATCATGTATTTGTGAATGTTGTTATTTGTAAATACCATTGTATGTTCATTGTATTTCTGATTCTGCAATGCTTATAATATAATAGATCGAGATGCTTTGATGGTGTTTTGTTACTTTGTCTCTACAGGTATTCTCTAAGCAAGATAAGTAGGAAAGGAGTTGCAAGCTCTGCCGAGGGGGAGAGAGTTCAAGGAAGGAGTCAAGTGGAAGATCCAGGTTGGTTCCTTTACCTCTCTCTTATCTATCATACATAGAGGAAATCCCAAATTTCTTTGATTGTTTGTTTCTAGGATAGCTGCCAATCCTAGAGGGCTAGCAAATCGAAAAGACATTAGTTTTCCCAGAAACAAAATGGCGACTCCACTGGGGAACGAATAGTTTGTTTGTTTGTTGTTTTTGTTTGCTTTATAAACTATAGACCGAGCCTGAAGTTAGCCAGATAGCCTTTGAACTGCTCTTGCTCTGCAATTGCAAAGTAGATGAATGTTGCTTCAGTCATTCTCTGGTTTAGTTTATGAATTAAACATCTAAATTACAAGCATTCTAGATGCCCTTTTGGTAGCTCAGTCACCTCTCAATATCATACCCCTGTACTTTTCTCTTTAATGTCCATCATAGCTCAGCTTAACTCACTGAAATCAGCTGCAAATTTGAGCCAAAACCCATCTCAGTTGCGCTCTCTGGCCCATCGCATTGTCCGTCACTGTGAACCAGTATGCATCACACTTCCTGAGTGTAGCAGGTGCGATGCATCCCTATTTCTGTGAAGCACGGGTGTGATGACTGAGTAATCCTATTTCTCTCCTTGAAATTTGGGGTTTTTTGTCTTTGTTTTCAACTCCGTTTAGTTGTTTTTTGCTACTTATGAACAGTATCTCATTGTTGAAGCCTGCTTGCATTACATTGTTCAGCCTCCATTGATAAGGATTAGTAAACATTTTTATGTATTTGTCCGTCATTTACAATCCTTTGTCGAAAAATTAACTAAATCGATCTGTCGTTTTGGTGCAAAAAGTGTCGTAACTCTCGTTTTTGTGTCAAAAAGAGAAGTGTCGTTGAGTCTTCCTTCTCTAGGTAGTTGATTGAACTTTTTGTCTTGTATTTGATTTGATTTGTTTTTATTCGAAGTGTCAAAACCATTTTCTATTCGAAATTGAAAAGTGTCATTTAGTCTTCCTTTCCATTTTGAAAAGAAATTGTCGAAATGTCGCTTTGAGTGAAATGTTTCAGATCTATACTTAGTTCTCTTTTTTGGGATTCTTCACATTAAGGGAACGAAAAACAAATACATGCATTTGTATTTGCATTTAGACTGTGTACGAAAGATTATTTAGGAAAAGTGCATTTAGTGTGTACTATTTGCTCTTTGTTTGAGATGATCGTAATCTTCTTTCCTTAGTAGCTAGGATTTTCATTGCTAAAAATAAACAACGATTGTTTATCATCGTAGATTGCATTTAGTAATTGTACAACTACATCACGTGGTGAACCATTGAAAGGAAAAATTCCAAGCAAGATCAACTCTAAAATAAACTTCAATTAACTTAACAACGCTTTGGAACCTAATGCAACACATTTAGAGGTCTAGGCTAGAGACGTGTTCCGGCGTCGTAAAATCTAGTAACTATCATTTTCTTCTAAGGTTGGGTGATTCCTCCTCTTTGATATGACAAGTGCTAGCATGGACTTGTGCTCCCCGTACCGTCGAGTATATATTGGGAGACCACAATAGGCCTATATCCTTTATCCATAGGAAGTCGTGTCAACCGCCCTATTGATCGCAATGCACTAAACACAGCATTCGGGAAGATTGATTGCCATACATAAGTCCTTGGTAATTTCTCTTTAATTTATCACCAACGTGTTTATTGTAGTTTTGTGATTGGTTTGGTAAGCCCTCTGTCTAGATTCCCAAAGTAGTCACTTTCGTTCCTTTTCAACTCCTTAAAAGAAAAGTTCCATCTGAGCACTTGTCACTTTAGGCTCATTAAAAATCGAAGGGGACTAGAGTCATCTTTAGCTTTTTCTCGACTCTTAAAAATTGAAAAAGCAAAGTTGTTTCAAAGCGTCATTAAAACTTATTTAATTCATAATAACATCCCTGTTCCTTCATTGATCTTAGGTTGAGATAATGGAGTCCACCAATCAAGGAATCCTAGTCCATTTTCTTCTTGGGGAAATATTGGTAGCTCCATATATGGCCACATTGTCCCTTCCAGGAATCACAATTGGTCTGCTGGTCTAGCTTTTCTCAACCTCTGTCATTCAAAATACTGTGATTCCTCAACAATCGAATCAGCAACCAGTCAATACTAAAGTTGACCCTTCGCCTTCATCTTCGTTTGTTTCTCCTTCCCCTTCTTCCTCTTCGCTTGGTGAAAATAGCGATGCTAGTAACCGTGTGACTGAGAAGAAGAAGAAAGGGAAAGAGAAGAAGAAGAAGTAAGTTAAGCGAGGGGGTAACCATGCAGCATCTGGTGAAAACCCACACACTGAGCTTTCCAAACCCAGACATCCATGCATAATTTGCAAAGGAGACCATTTTCGTCGAGAATGTCTGTGCATTCCTCAGATCTTGAGAGAATGGTCCCCCTGTTCGCACCATCCGGTGTCATCAATCTCTGGTGATCATGTTGACGCCACACCATCAACTAGTAATAGTGAAGTTCACGTAAAGAAAGGAAAGATCAGAACTCCATGAAGGCTATGTGAAGGGTACTTTACCCTTCTCCGTTGTCATTTTTTGGATGAGGCCAAGAGAATCTTGCATAACCGTCCTACTTCACTGCAGCGACTTCCACTTGGATACAAGAAACTCTCACCAAGTCCTTTACTAGTTGAAAATCCGATTGACATAACTCAATTGTCGGTCGAAACACCTATCATTGAGGGTGAATATTCTGAGTCCATACCAGACCAAAGTCCGCAAGTAGAGATGGCAGTCGACCCAGTTTTACCTTCAGAAGGTCCACCTTCAGATGATACCATTCCCAAAGAGAATGAGAACGAGAACATTCAAATTCTTTTTATTACTTCAGAGTCCAATGAACTCGGGGGAAATCCACTCATTCCTTCACAATAGGAAGAGAATCCCCCAGTTCCCGCTACTCAAGGGGTCAGTTCAACCGTTTATTCGGTACCCCCTCCAAGTTGTCTAGTCGCTTCCTTCGATTGGAATCGACTAGCAAGATCCTGCCTTCCTTCTAATGTACCATTCCAGATCATAGTACAAGTTCACAAAATGATCATGTCTAGCACTATCATAGATGAAGGGGCTTCAGTGAGTATCCTTTCTTCAACTACTTGGAAAGCGCTTGGTTCGCCATCGCTTATGCTTGTTACTCAGAATTTGTCAGGCTTTAACAAAGGAATCAGTCGACCGTTAGGGATCCTTCCTAAGTTACCAATAACTTTGAGAGGGAAAACCATTCACTTGAACCTGATGGTAGTCTAAGGACCGTTAGATTACAATCTACTCCTTGGGCGTGACTATGTTTACAACATGGAAGTTATTGTCTCAACACTCTTTCGAGTGATGTTTTTCCCGCATGAAGGCAAAATTGTCACTGTTGACCAGATTTCATTTCTTGGTTCAAGCACAACTTCGAGATAAACATCATCCCTAAATGGTCCTTTTACATTGAGAATGTCTCTTCAACCTTCATTCCATCCACCTAATTATCACGAGTAGTCTGGTGAATGTAACGAAGATTAGGGAGCATGCACCCTAGTTTGCTTAAGCGGTCGAACCTAGTTGAAAAGATAAGTTTCCCTATAGGTTATGTGATTGGAAGTGTTATCTCACACCATTCACCTTTGTCTATTTGATAAACAAAGCCAAAGAAGTTTTCGTCGGCTCCGCTGACAAAAACAATCTTGCTTAACCGCAGTGATTTCCATATGGTTACCTGGAGACTCTCATTTTCTCAATGTCTGGGGGCATGCAAACCTTTTTATGCAAGCAAAAAATGACATATTTCATTTTTAAGCTTTTTAGCTTTTTTAGCTTTTAGCTTTTTAGTTTTTTAGTTTGTCAACTTCTTAGGTTAGGTGATTGGTCTGACAAACCATTCACCTTTGTCTGCACCGCAGACGAAGAAAAGGAAGTGTTTTGTCTAGCTGCTGATGAAACTATCCTACCTAACCTTAGTAGTTCCTTAGCTTTTAGTCTTTTTTAGCCTTTTTAGCTTTTTAGTTTTGTCATTTCTAACTCGCATAAAAAGAAGTTGAGCATATCTTATGCCACGATTCAAGCTCATTAAAAAATGAACCGGGCCATGAGAAATGTTATCGCATGGTTCAAGCTCGTTAAAAAATAAACCTACCACTGAGCATATGTTCCCCTAGAGTTCAAGCTCATTAAAAAATGAACCCACCTTCGGTAAATAACCTTCGTGATTGCCATAATATCAACCTTTTGAGCCTTGGTTGTGTTCCTACCATCACCTCCATTCTTTTGGCCGATCATACGCTTCCACTTGATTGTTTACCTTTTGAGGAACAGTTGTGACGAGTAGTCATGTTAGCCACCCTCTTCACATCACCATGTTTTGAGAAGTTCCAAGCTTACCCGGAACCAGTAGCTACCCTAAACACCACTCATTCCTCAAAAAATGAGTCTACTTTAAACTCTTTTCAAACTCCTTAAATATGAAAATATTGTCAAGATATTGGCCTCTCCAACTCGCTAAAGTGATTGGAAGTGCCATCCCTCCTGTATATTTTAATATTTTTCGGACCTGAGGGATTATCTCATGAAAAAGTTCGAGCGCTTGTCTTTTCGGCTCACTAAAGTTATCGAAAAATCGTCCCTTTCATATTATTTTATCCTTTTTCGGACTTAAGGGATTATGCTACAAAAAAGAGCTACTGGAGTTTCCTTTTCGTCCCTTTTCAAACTCTCTAAACATGAAAAGGACCGAGTTATCCTTGTCGTGAAACTCGTTAAAACAATAGTGACAAACTTGTCCACCCAGACAAGAATGAGTTTCACTGTCACTAGGCTCGCTAAAATGTAGCGACAGGTTTGCTCGAAGGGCAAATTATAGAACAAGCATATGTTATCCTCCTCAAGCTTGACAAAAATAAAGAGGTACTAGTCAGCAATGACTGGGGAAAAAGGGAAGGAAACTTAAAGAATTTTATTGGTAGCAGGTCGCTCTTGAACATGACACTTTCACTCCATCACCATGACTGAGTCAGGTTGGGTTATTCCATTCACCGGTCATATCACCATTGTTCCTCCATATCATCCATCTTGTGGGGTTAACGCTACCAATCCATCTCAGTGTTGCCAATATGTTCAAGAGAAGTCATTCAGATAATTCACCATCCAGTTACTGTATCATCCACTGCAATACCTTCACCCTCCATTTTTCATGGCCCCCATTCCTGAACATTGTATCGTCAGATCGTTTTTCACCTCCAGAAAATCATTTGCTTCATTTCGTGTTGTTGATGTGGGATACATTAAAGCCCTCCTACGACGGGTCACTTCTTGTCGACATTAGCCCATTATCCAAGAAGTTGACTTAGAAACAACCCATTCAGTACTTTGAAGCTTGCATGCCTCAATGGCAAGTTTCTCACTTCCAGTGACAGGTTTACATCAATGGCCTTCGACCGAAAGATTTTGCATGGTGTTCGACATCAGATCATGTGAGGGTCATTATCATTATCGGTGATTCCTCTCGCCTCTGTTAACAACTTACATTATTGGCTAGTAATTAGGCGATGTCTATCCATGTTCGACTTTAGGACATCTGTTCACATGGATCGGCTTGTACATCGGGCGAAGATCGAACAAGTTTGAAGACCCCGGATCTGGTTTCATCCATCCAGGCTGCGATATATTCAGGGATATAAAGACATCAAATGTACACAAAATATGCATAGATGATCATCCAAGTTAAGGGATGATGACTCTACATATAAAGAATCACCAGTCTGCAACTGCAAACAATTATCTATTCTATGTACATGAAAATGAATTTAAAAAGTTGAGCATGGGAATGCCCGCCTCAGCTAGATCATGGAAAATTATATTGTGATGATGTATTGTATTGTATCTTATACAGGTCACCTTCCAGGTCAAATAGCTCGGGTCCTCATGATAAAGCATTTCACCCGACATCAAAAGATTTACGACTTCATGCTTTAGGGGGCAACTGTTATAGATATATTTGGGCACTACAACCCCAATCTTATATGTCGATAAACCAAGGGCTCTTTCACCCCTAAAAGTGTTGTTTCATACCCTAAAGGATCATGGTCAACTAATTACATCATTCCCCAGAAGTTCCACCTGAAAAACCACTCAGAACTGGCCAAAACTGGACCATACTGACTGCTCCATTATTAGGGTATGATGCATATTGACTCCTACACTAGCCAGGTGTGATGCATACTGAAGGGGCCTTCTGTGGGGTGCGATGAGTGAGAATGGACAAACGTCCGAGATAGTTTGCTAAGTGGATGCTCATGGAATATTCTAAAAACTTCTCCTATGACACTTGCCTCTCTAAATTCGCCAAGGGATGAGTAAGAGATCCAAGAAATCTCGAAGTGGAACCAAGAACAACAAGTGGAATGACACTAATCAAAAACCCAGAGATGACTCACACCCTTGCAGACATCTATAAATGGATCCCTCATCTGAGAGATCTAGAGGCTGGAATTTTGTAATTTGTAAGGAAGTGTTGATAGTTTGTCTTTGAGAAAGGACATTGTATTGTTGGGTGATCTTGATTTTCATGAGGAGAAGAGGGCTTTGATACTGGGAGGATGACGCTGGATCAGACAGCTGGGTTGTAATTCTCCCTTCTATTTTAATAAAATTCTTTGAGTTTTCCTCCATACAATCGTGTATTTGTGAATGTTTTTATTTGTAAATGCCATTGTATGTTCATTGTATTGATTCTGCAATGCTTATGACATAAGAGATCGATATGCTTTGATGGTGTTTTGTTACTTTGTCTCTACAGGTATTCTCTAAGCAGGATAAGTAGGAAAGGAGTTGCAAGCTCTGTCGAGGGGGAGAGAGTTCAAGCAAGGAGTCAAGCGGAAGATCCAGGTTGGTTCCTTTACCTCTCTCTTATCTATCATACATAAGGAAATCCCAAATTGCTTTGATTGTTTGTTTCTAGGATAGTTGTGAATCCTAGAGGGCTAGCAGATCGAAAAGACACTAGTTTTCCCAGAAATAAGGGGAAACTTGATGAAGATGACCTGATTGAGTAAATCCTCCAGAATCAGCCCCCTAAAACCATGTCTCTTAAGGAGTTAGTGAAGAAAGCTTAAGATCACCCTTGGACTAATCTATGCCTAGCTGACTCAAGCCTTACTCATGTCAAGATGATAGAATTTGGCCTAGAAAGAACATTGAAAATCAACCCCTCTCTCTGTACATCAAGAAGAGGAGTTATGTGACATGCTAAGAGAGCATCTAGATTCCTTTGCTTGGAGTTACAAGGAAATGAAGAGAGTGCACCCTTCCGTGTGTACTCACCACATTTACATCAAGGAAGGTTGCAAGCCGGTGTGCTAGCCTCAGAGGAGAGTGAACCCAACCCTCAAGGATATAGTCAAAGAAGAACTGCATAAGTTGTTGGATGCAGGGTTCATTTACCCCATCTCAGATAGTGAGTGGGTGTCTCCTCTGGTTCTGGTTCCAAAGAAAAATGGAAAGTGGAGGATATGTGTGGATTACCAAGAGCTAAACAAAGCCATAAAAAAGGACCATTTCCCTCTGCGTTTCATTGACCAAGTATTAGATGGTCTAGTAGGAAAGAAGTTCTTCTCTTTCTTGGATGGATTCAGTGGTTACAATCAAATCCAGATCAGCCCAAAGGAGTAGGATAAAACCACCTTCACCTATCCCTAGGCTACCTTTTCTTGTAGGTCCTTCCTTTTGGTTTATGCAATTCCCCTGCCACTTTTAGAGGGCAGGCCTGAGCATATTTGCAGAGCTAGTCCATGATTTTGTGGAAATTTATATGGATGATATCACCCCCTATGGGTGTGATTTTTTGGAGGCTCTCTCTAACTTAGGAAAGGTATTAAACAAATGCATTGAAATGAACCTATCCCTTAGTCCCGAGAAGTGTGAGTTCTTGATTACTGCAGGGACTATTCTAAGTCAGTCAATATCCCAAGAAGGACTGCAAGTAGACCCAAATAAGATAGCTATCATAAAGAGGGTCCCAACTCCTCAAAAGAAAAGGGATGTCAGAAGTTTCTTAGGATTAGCTAGATACTATAGGAGATTCATAAAAGACTTCAATAAGGTAGCCTCGCCTATTTGGACTATTGGCCAAAGACTTTGAATTTTTATGGTCAGGAAGTTGCCAAGAGGCCCTAGAAACCCTAAAGGACAAGTTGACTACTGCACCTATACTACGAGGCCCAAATTGGGCTCTTCCTTTTCACATACATGTTGATGCCCCTAACAAAGCTATTGGAGCAGCTCTAGGCCAGATAGATGACAAGCTACTTTATGCCACTTACTTCATCAGCAAAAATTTGTCGAAAGTTGAGTTGAACTACATTGTGAATCAAAAGGAGCTCCTAGTTATTGTCCATTCCTTGAATAAATTTAAACATTACATTACTGGTTACCAAACCTTTGTACATACTGACCATGCTGCCATTAAATATTTGATGAACAAACCTGATGTGAATTCCTGAATTATTAGATGTTTACTTTTGTTACAACGATTTGATCTAAATATTATTGACAAGCCTGGCAGAGGAATGTAGTTACATATTTTTTGTCCAGATTGGCTTTGCCTGCAGGTGAGGAAGGAATGGTCGATGACCAGCTGCCAGATGAGCATTTATTCACCATTTTAGTTCTCTCTCTATGGTTTGCTAACATAGCCAACTACTTAGTAGCTGCACAGTTCCCTCCAAATCTGTCCTCCAAGGAAAAGAGTAGAATTATAAGGAAAAGCGGCCCATTCACTTAGATTGGGAGAAATATATTCAAGTTGGGCCCAGATCTAATTCTAAGAAGATGTGTCAGGGAGGAGGAATTTTTTGACATCCTTATGGCCTGTCATGATGGGCCTTGTGGAGATCACTTTGCAGCCAAAAGGACAACCTTCAAGGTACTACAGGCTGCTTATTACTGGCCCACTCTCCACCAAGATGCAAGAAGGTATACCAGCTAGTGCGATTGGTGTCAAAGAATGGGGAAACCTACTCCCAGGGATGAAATGCCTTTGCAACCTCAAGTGACTTTTGATCCATTCAAAAAGTGGGGCATGGATTTCATTGGGCCCATTGATCCTCCATCAGGACAGAAAAAGTACATCATTGTGTGCACTGACTACTTAACAAAGTGTGCTGAGACCAAAGCTGTCAAGGTAGCCCTAGAAGAGAAAGTGGTTGAGTTCTTGAGGGAGAATGTATTTTACAAGTTTGGATACTCTAGAGAGCTAGTCACTGATCAGGGCAATCAATTCACCTCACACATGATTGAGAATCTGTTAAGCCAGCATAAGATCAAGCACATGAAGTCCACTCTTTACCACCCTCAAGCCAATGGACAAATAGAAGTCACCAACAAGAAATTGGAAAGCATTCTTACAAAAGTGGTTAGCAGCAGTAGGAAGGATTGGGTTGACAAACTAGTGGAGGCCACTTGGGCCTACAATACAACTTGGGAGACAACCACTGGCTTCACCCCTTATGTTTTGGTCTATGGGAAGAAGGATCTCCTCTCCATTGAGTTTGAGTACAACGCTTTAAGGATGGAAGCACAATTGGACCTAGATGTTACAAAGGCACAACAAGATAGGTTGCTCCAGCTAAATGGGTTAGATTAGATCAGGATGCAGGCCCTCCTGCACACAGAGGTGACTCAAGTACAAAAAAAGGTCTGGCATGAGAAAAATATCAGAGACAAATTTTTTCAAGAAGGTGATTGGGCTTTGTTGTATGACCCCAGGTTCAAAGATTTCAAAGGCAAGTTGATGACCAGATGGATGGGCCCATATGTGATAGAAAAGTGCCATGACAACGAGGTTGTGTAGATAAGAACCATTGATGAAGAAAGTATCCCCTTGCTTGTCAATGGGTATAGGTTGAAAGTCTACAAAAGCCCTTTGTCAAAGGAGGAGTTCATCAGTAGTATCAATAAGGCAGTAATGGTGATTAAAAAAAAAGAGGAAAAAGAGAAAAATAAAAGACCCTTGGGTGAAAACCTCCTTTGAGGTGCCTAGGGTAGGAAACCAAGGTGAAAACCTCCTTTAATGATCTGAATTTGAAACTACTTGAAAAAGGTTTGCAAGGTATTCAATTCAGTAGTAAACATGTTTAAAAGATTCCCATGTCTTGAATTTGCTGATGTATTTGTTGAATTCTTTCAATGAATGAACAGAGCTTTGTCAACATCACTATGTCCCTCAATGGCGACATCTTTCTCAATAATGAAATCAAGAGGTGATTTGGGCAAGTAACCAAAACAAGCTTCAAACGGTGAGGTGTTTGTGGAAGAGTGCTTGGCACGGTTGTAAGCATGATGTATGTAGTGCAAATGTTCATCCCAAAGCTTGGGATGCTTGCTGCAATATCCTCTCAAGAGGTGCACAATGGTTCTGTTCCCAACTTCGGTTTGTCCATCTGTTTGCGGATGGAAAGCAGTACTTTTCTTCAACTTTGTGTCCATCATCTCCCATAGGTTGGACCAAAAATTCCCCACAAATCTGAAATCCCTGTCACTAATAATGGAAGTAGGCAAACCAAAGTGAATCCATACACGATGAAAAAATAATTCAGCAGTTTGTTCAGCAGTTATAGTT
>APFE030215409.1:0-10293 GCA_000404065.3 Pinus taeda
TAATCTAGCAGATCAACACACTAGGATTCTCCTAAAATTCAAATGACAAAATGTATCCCGGCTTTGGGGTCAGGTTTTGAAGGAAAACTCTGCCGATCCGTGGATCGGTGAGACGAAAAACCTTCCGGGACATAGATTATCATAGGAAAGTTAGGTCCACCTAGGCAATTTACAACACGACTCATATCTGCTAGGATTATTTACAAAGAATACAGGCAGACTGGGTTTACAATTAGATTGATCAAGCTGCTGATGACTGCAGGATGGCACGGACACACTGATCAGGTGCTGCCCCTTTTTGCAAAAAATAGGGGGGGGTATTGCATGGGTAGTTGACCAGTAGAGGTCAACACTATCTAAATCACAACTTGCCCAATCTGAATCCGTGTACCCTGCCAATCTCACTCCATCACCCTGTCTATAATCCAGACCAAAATCCATTGTCCTCTGCAAGTAACGAAGAATGTGTTTTGCAGCTACCCAGTGCACTCTCCTGCGCTCACACATGAACTGACTTATAATGTTAACTGCAAAACATATATCTGGTCGAGTGTTGACCAAATACATCAAACAACCAATCAGCTGTCTGTATAGAGTAGGATCTACCAACTCGGAATCAGAAGCGTGAAGCTTCTTCTAGTTAGTGATCATAGGTGTAGACATGGGTTTACAGTCCTCCATGTGAAATCTGCTAAGAATGTCCACAATGCACTTCCCTTGTCTCGAGAAGAAATGCCCCTCCTCTTGCCACACCTCCAATTCTAGAAAATAATGCATCAAACCGATATCCTTCATCTCAAGCTCTGAAGCAAGATCTCTCTTGCAACCCTCAATGAGTCTCTTTGCACCAGTGATGATCAAGTCATGAACATACAACACCAGAATGAGAGGCTCCTCACCCACCACAATGAAGTGTAGGTTCGGATCGGCCTCACTCTTTGTGAAACCCAACTGCTCTAAGTATGTATCAATCCTCGAGTACCAAGCTCTAGGAGCTTGCTTCAGGCCATAGAGTGTTTTTTTCAATCTGCATATATGGGACTCCTTCCCGTGCACCTCAAAGCCCTGCGACTGCTCAATATAAGCTTCCTCCTGAATGAAGCCATTGAGAAATGCAGTCTTCACATCCATCTGGTGGATCTTCCAACCCATCTCTACTACAATTGATATAATGGAGCGAATAGATGTATACCAAGCTACGGGAGCGAAGGTCTCCTCATAGTCAACTCCCTCTATCTGTGAGAACCCTCTCGACACAAATCGAGCCTTGAATTTCTCGATGCTGCCATCTGTAGCATGCTTTATCTTGTAGAGCCATCTGGAAGTAACAACTGATTTACCTTCAGGCCTTGGCACTACCTACCAAACATTGTTCTTCATAATAGAAGAATACTCCTCCATCATGGCCTCTCTCCAGACTTGCTGGCTGGCTGCCTCCTCATAACTAGAAGGCTCACAGTCAATAATGCTCTTTACCAATGCCATGTAACTTCAAAACTGCTTAGGTGGTTTACTCTCTCTAACTTGTCTCTTTGACCTAGCAACTGATGTGGCCTCACGCAAGGTATCTTGAAGCCACTTGGGCTTCCTCTTCCTTGAGCATACTTCTCCCACCGGAGTGAAAGAATCCTCATCATCATCAGAAGCTTGAACTCTTAAAGGCTTGTCATCTGACCTCATGCCTGAACCTGTGCTTGTAGATGCTAAAGTACCGTGCGAACTGTCCATTAGTGGACTACCCTGTGAACTGCTCTGCGGATTGCCCTGCATGCTGCCCGAAGAACCACCCACCTGACTTTGAGAGCCACTGCTCACTGATGGACCTGATATTGTAATTGACGTACCTCCTGATGCTTGACCACTGGATCCCTATGACTGACTCAGCTTCTCTTGAGGGTCTAGTGACTCTGGATACTCTAACTCCCGTGACCTCTTGAAAGCTCTCTCCTCCTCGAACCTCACATCCTTCCTGACAACCACTTTCCTCTACGCAGGAATATAAATCCGATAATCTTTCGGGGTCTCGCTATAACCCACAAAGATGCCCTTTTCTACAATGGGCTTTAGCTTGGTCCTGTTCTCCTTGGGGACATAGGAATATGTAAGGCACCCAAAGATACGAAAGTGCCCAACATCAGGCTTCTTCCTAGAAAAAGCCTCCTTTGGAGTCACATCCCTAAGGCACGATGTGGACTCCTGTTCTGCAAGTACACAGTAGTGTTGCAGGCCTCTGCCCACAAAAATAAAGGTAACCCCTAATCATGAAGCATGGCTTTGGCAGCCCCTGCAATGGATCTATTCTTCCTCTCTGCAACCCCATTCTGCCGGGGGTAGTAAGGAACTGTGAACTCCCTCCTAATGCCTGCCTGAGCACAAAAATCAACAAAATCACCAAGGGTATAATCCCCTCTATTGTTCGACCTGAGGACCTTGATCTTCCTACCTGTCTGGATTTCCACAAGAGCTTTGAACTCTTGAAACCGCTTGAAGACCTCACTCTTGGTCTCTAAGAAATAAATCCAGGTCTTCCTGGAGCAGTCATCAATGAACAAAACATAGTACTCATAGCCACTCAAGGATACATGAGACATCCGACCACTCACATCGGTGTGAATCAAGTCAAGGATCCCGGTCGCTCTGCTGTCACTGTTGGGAAAAGGGGATTTGGCAAAATTCCCCATAACACATCCTCTGCATACATCAAGGTGATCAGAATTGAAACCTAGCACACCAGTTGTGATCTCCCGCAATGTACTCAAGGCCCCATGATACATATGCCCCATCCTGCGGTGCCAAATCTCACACAACTCTGAACTGGGGATCTGCTGTTGGTCCTGTCCCAGGTGTTGCTACTCAATGCCATCAGGGGCTGGAGTGAGAACTTGTACACCTTGGCATGGCGCACACCAATCTCTCTAGCTAAAGAAGCTGGAGTTCCCCTAGGATATATAAGCACCTACCCTCTCCTGAACAACACATCATACCCTCTATCCTCAAGTGCTGATACGGATATCAGGTTCTTCTTCATTCCAGGCACATATAGAACATCTAACGCTTTCAAATGTCAATGTCCCCACACCGACTGCTCTAACAATGGTGTCATCCCCAAGTACTACCTCCATATTAGTATCACCCTCTGAAAGCTCTGAGAAGTACTCTCTGACTCCTGTCATGTGGCGGGAAGCGCCACTGTCAACATACCAAATGCTAGAAGATAATCTGCTAGTAGCGGGGAAGACACACTCCCTCTAAACTTATATGGTAGGTGTTCCTGCACTAGTGGCCTCACAAGCTATGAACCCAAACTCCCCATCAAATTTCTTTGAGAAGCTCTCTATCTCTGCAGAAGCTACCATGGGTTTGTCTTTCCCTTTCTTGTTCTTCTTCTCCGGACACACAACAGCATAATGTCCCAACTTTTGACAATTCCAACATTTGACTTTGGAATAGTCCTTCTCCTTGTTTTGCTGCTTGCCTTTACCTTTGCTTTTGCCTCCATTGTTGGAAGCTTGCTTCTTTGTTCTGCCTTTCTTGCCTCTTGCTAACAATGACACATTGTCATCCTCCTCCACTTGTTTGGCTTCCCCAAGATGGTTCTTTCGTATCTCATTTTGAATGCAATCATCCCACAACCTCTCCCAATCAGGAAGGTTTTCCCGTGCAACAATGCCATCCACAAAAGCCTCCCAAGTCTTGGGAAGACCATTCAAAGCAATTCTCACCAACTCAGTCGCTACAATGATCTCACCTACGACTGCCAACTCATCTCTCATTGAAGTGATCTTTATGAGGTATGCTGTAGTATTGTCAGTCTTAGCCATTTTAATGGCCTTCAATTTTTCCTTTATGACCATTTTTCTGTTTTCTTTTGAGCTTTGGTAAAGACTGGTCAAGGTTGTCCACATTTCATGTGCATAAGTCTTTCCTCTCACATGAGGAATGACATGGTCTTTGATTCCTTCCAGAATCAATCTTCTTGCCTTAGCATTCTTTTTGTTAAACTCTGCCAATTGTACAGGGTCAGCAAGTACTGCTATTGGGTTCTGTGTGGTATTTACCATAATGCCCCAGACTTTTGCTTCTTCAAAGATGCTTTGGATTCGCTCCTTCCATGCACTGCAGTTGTTCTGCCCATCCAACTTGTCTTCAACTCTCAAACCCAAAGACATGCTTCACTGTCCTATCAAACTGAAATTTTCAAATCTGTGATAAAGGTTTTTGTTTTTTGTGTAAAAATCAGCGTGCTGTAATTTTCACTTTGCTGTCCCAAACTGCACTTTTTAGCCAACCAAGCTCCGATACCATGAAGAAATTTCAACCCCCACTCCGGTTATCAGTTTTCCTTATCACTCCACGCATTTAGTTTTAAATCCAAGCAAGATAAAAATTTTAAAATCCGGAAATGATAATATTTTTTCTGAAAACACAAATTTAGAGATTTTACAATTGCTGAAATTGCAGAAATAAAACACAACAAAATTATGACAGCCACACACAGAAAATAACACAGTGATTTTTGGTCAATGTGACCGTGGAAAAACCCCCTACAACTCTTGGGGAAAATCAGTTTGAGAGCTGTTCTTTATTTCTGAAAATGCTTTTACAGAGAAACTGAAATACACAGTAAAAATTCCAGCAACCACAAATTACAACTTATATCGATTTCCGTGCTTGAACTCTACCTCGAAAATCGTGCCAATGAACAAACAGTGCAAATAGAAATTTTTATAGCAATAAAACAACATTAAATGTTGTACGGCCGGCCTCAAAAAATGTGCCCAGAATTTGCTGTCCCTCTTCCTCGATTTTTGTGCCTTTCTTCTGCTGTACGGTTTTTCCTTGGGGTGCGTGCCAATAAATGCTGCTGCCCAGATTCGTTGAAATGTCTTCTTGCTGCTCTCATTCACTTCCTCATTGCTCAGAAATTTTCCCCTTGCTCTCTTTTCTTTTTCTCTCAAATTCTCATGAAAGAATGAATGATTTTTTCCTCTTCTCTTCTCCTTTTATTCTCTAAATGTCCTTTTGGGTTACCCTAAGATCTAATGGCTGAGTTTCATTTAGATCTAGGGATGAGAATAAATGTGCATTTAATTCTCACTTTCTATTTTTTTAACTCACCCACTTAAATAAAGACCCACTTAGCCTTTCATTTCCATAGTTACTTTTTCACTTTCTAATTCTTCATTCACTTTAATAAAGTCACCTTTAAATTAGAATGTAATTTTACCACTTATAAAGTCACTTTTAAATTAGAATGTAACTTTACCACTTATAAAGTCACTTTTAAATTAAATTGACTTTACCACTTATAAAGTCACTTTAGGAGAAAAAAAAAAAAAAATGGACACTTTTCCCTAGGCCAAAGATCAAAGCCTTAGGGAACCACTTGTCCTCTCATACACAAATTTTAACAGCATTTTCAGTGATGAAATGAACATAGACTTGGAGGCAGAGGTGGCCAAAGAGGAGATAAAATCAGTGTTAAACTCCAAAAAACTAAAAATCGTATAGCCAATGGATGGACAGTTGAATTTCTGAAGAAGAATTTATGCTCTTTTATAATAGGCAACTCTATGCTGCTGTGAGAACAATATATGAAAGAATACATACAATTAAAACTCACAAGCTTCTTGCTGTAGCATTGATGCGAGATCTTGCAAAGGCGTAAAACAAAATGAATTGGCTCTTTCTTAGACTGTTGTTGATTCAGCTGGGAACAAACTTGTAGATTGTAGAATGGTTAATGGGATGCCTTACTTCAGTTCCTTTTACAGTTCTAATCAATGGGTCGCCCAAAAGTTTCTTTAATGCATGTTGAGGTTTGTGTCAAGGGTGCTCTCTATCACCATTTCTTTTCCTATTAGTAGTTGAAGGTGTATGCTGATCACGGATGAAAGGAGTAAAAATTTCTGACTCTGAATATTCTCATCTATTGTTTGTTGATGATATCATCACATCTGGGCAAGAATCACTAAGGGAGTTAAAAGGTATAACGCATATTTACTGCAAAACTACAGGTATGGAAATAACTATGAGGAATTCTACAATGTTGTTCAATGCTTTGGCTAAGGAAGAAAAAGCCTAAATCATGAATCTGTTTCCTATGAATTTTATGGAATTAGATCAAGGAAACATATACTTGGGATCTTAAAGCTTGCTGATTATATTTATTATGATTGAACTTGGTTGTAGAGCAAAATTGAAGCTCGAATTTCATTATGGTGCAATTGATGGTTCTCTAGGGGAGGGAGATTAGCGCTGGTCAAGGTTGTGCTGGAAAGTATTCTTATGCATTAGAATCTAGATATCTGTTGTCCATATCCCTAAAGGCATCATAAACACAATAATATATATATATATATATTAACAACAAAAAAATTGAAAACAGAAAGAAAATGAAAGGAATTTATTTAGTTAAATGGAGCCAGGTGGTAAATTTTAGAGAAGCTGGAGGGTGGAGCATAAAAAAATATAAATCTCTTCAATCTAGCTCTAGCTGTTAAAAGTCTGCAGAGGTTAGTCTACAATGAAGGTCTGTAGGAGAAAATTACGAAAACCAAACATTTGAGAATGATTTCTACAAAAGATTAGTTTACAGAAGAAAGGGAACATTTCAATGGAAATTCTGTTGTTTGGAAAGATTTGGTGAAAGCATTCCCATTAATTGGAAAATGGACAGCATGGAGGATTCAAAGGAACAAAGTAAGAATAGGGGAAGACCCCTAGATTGGCTGTAAAGGTAATTTCAAACTGTGTAAGCTAATAAGAGATATCCATCTCTTAGGGATTTATTCCAGGGAAAATGCGGCAACAAATGATGGCACGAATGTTTGATCTCATGGCTTGAATTTAGCATGGGATTTGAATTTGTGAGGGGTAAAAACTGGAGGCAAGAAACCATTGCTTAGAAATTGGTCTAAGGTTGGTGATTGTTTTTTTTTAACGAGTTCAAGGGTAATGGCAGATGCAAGTAAGACAGTTTATATTTTCAATGGTATTGAGAATAAAATATATTGAGCTTGTCCAAACTATTAGGTTAGTGATCAGATAGACCTTGAAGCTTAAAAACATTTGAGAGTGGTGCAAACATGGTCTCTCTATGTCAAGGGCAGTAGAATTATGAAGGTCATGGAAATCCATAATGAGGGTTGGTCAAAGCATGTAAAAGCAATGCACCAAAGAAGTGAGATGCACTCTACAGCTGAGGTGAATGAGATGTGTTACGACCATCCATCCATTTGTGTGTAACACTCAAATAACATAAAAAGTTGAGGTTAGAAATTTAAAAAAGAAAATTAAAAAAGTTGACTACTACAATGTCAAAAAATATAATAATAAAATAGTGTGGCATAGATCCATCTTAACACAAGATTTTTTAAGCACCGACTTTTATCCAAATATAACTGAAATGTCAACCTTGTGTTACTGATGATATCATATATTATCCGAGCTAACACTGAAATTGTAACATGGAAGAACAAATGCACAAACCATGTCAAGGAATGAACTGGATGGGCATAATAAGCTGTATGAGGCGTTGCCATTTCAAGAGTAGAAAGTCAGAAACTTGTTCTTGTTACTATCTACAGTTATCTAAATTTGTGATTTGCTGTTCTAGGCAAGTAGTTATGGGGCTGGATAAAGATGCAAGGAAATGCACTGCCTCATTTTTTCTTAGAAGGCATAGGCAATTCGAATGTTACAGTAATGGTAAGAGTTGTTATTCTATCCACTGGATTCTGCCCAGAATGGTTAATGAGAAATTGGTTATATACTATAATAAAACATGGTTAGTAAATGCATGTCTATTCAAAACTACGATGTTCTATACGTTTGCAATAACTGTCTTGTTTCTTTTTCTTGGTCATTATGTGTAATTTGTTCGGTCTTCTCTAGTAAAGAAGTGCTTGCTTTTCCTCTCCTTTTGCACAGGACCAGTCTCTGCTTCATGGTCTAGGGTTTATCTATTTGAGTTTACCTGTTTAATATGTGATATTGTTATTTTCCTTTTAGGAGATGCCTATTAGAGGCATTGTTACATCAAGAATGGAAAATCTGCTAGTTAGTTTTTTGTGCTATCTATACTTATCAGACTTTTTGATTTACTTTCCTATGTAGTTAATTATAGGGTGTAGGTTAAGACTTAAGGAAATGCATTTCATCACAAATTTACAGTAATGGTAAGAGTTGTGATTCTGCCTCCTGGATTTTGTCCAGATTGGTCATCCAGGAATTGCTAATATATGACAATTAAGACATGGTTAATAACTACGTAGCTTATTCAAAATTATGTTATTCCATATGCTGGTAATAAATCTCATCTTTCCTTTCGTTGGCCTTTTGATCCGTTCATTCTTCTCTGCTACACGAGTGCTGGTTCTTCTTGTTTTGCAAATGTTTGGTCTCTGCTTCATTGTCTAGGGTTTTTGAGTTCACTGCTTTGTTTTGTGACATTTGGTTGTTTTTGCATTTGGGAGATGCCTTAAGCATTCCTGCATTGACATTTTTGTTTATGTACTTTTGAGTCCAATTGATTTAACTTGGTCATTTGTGGACATTAAAATAATTTCTTTCTTTCTTTCTACTTATCTTCTAGTATCAGTGAACAACTATCAATCTCTTAGCAAATCATCATGATTTGTTCCCCTAATTATCTATGGGTCATGGACAGGTATTTGATCTCTCAGAAGTTAAACACAGATTTTCTTCGTCATGGTCTAGGTTGTTTGCAAAAACTGGCTAGCTTTGGAGATCATTGTGCTAAAGAAACCCGTAACAGAATACGCATTATGGTAAGTAGTTTGTCGTAGACAGAGCTATTTCAATCATTCCAAATAAACTAAGCAGATTTTCAGTTGATCAAGTTTTTAGTTGAAAATTCAAATTTGCCAGGTCAAGGAGAAATTCTAATAGATGAATGTTTTCTAATAATATTGGTCAGGCAGCAGGAGGTGATGGGACATTGGGATGGATACTGGGAAGCATTGTTGAACTTCGTTTAGAAAGTCATAAGCAAATCCCACTAGTTGGAATCATTCCTCTTGGCACAGGCAATGATCTAGCTCGAAGTTTTGGTTGGGTAGGTAGCTTTTCTTGGCTTATATTCCTTTGTTATATATGTTCTTCATCTTGTGTTTTTTGCAGTCTGAACTGGACAGTCAGACATGTGGAAGTTATAGCCAGCCTCAAATTTTATTGGCTCCATGACTGAAAAAGGTGTTTATAGACCATGTTCATTAGGTGACCATTTCATAATTTATTTTAGGCACAAAACTTTCTAAACAAGATGAGCTAATTTAAGTGGTCAAAAAATGAGGGACCTGATGAATATATTGCCAACCTCAAATACAAGGTAAAGATGGAAGAAGAAATGACGAGGGAAAGATCCCCATGGTGGCACTTAGTTTGAAAGTTAGAAATTCCTCTTAAAGCTAAAATCTTTCGGTGGTTAGCTTTAGACAACAAAATTTTAACTTGGGATAAGGGGGTCATGGAAGATGTCCTTTGTGTAAGACAAGTGAGGAATCCATGGACGACTTGTTTGTTTCCTGTTTTTAAGATCACCTATGGATAGCCTGTAATATATTATTTATTGAGAAGCATGAATAAAGTATAGTGCCAGTCCAGATGGGCACAAAGACGCTGGAAATGATAAGAAAGCTGACAAGTGACTGATTGGTCCCAGATCAAATTAGCAAGGTAATCCGGTGCCAATATATAATGGGGGTGGGGGGTTTTCACCTTCATTTAGTGGTATTTCCAGGAGCAATTAATCATATATTAGATTATGAAATGATGTATGAAGTAGCCATCTGAGGTCTTAGGCTGGATCTTCCATTGACTTTCAATTCTCCCATTGAGAAACCATACCATTATTGCCTTTTCGGATTGGTTCATTGATCAAAGCATGATATTGGAGGTGCTGCTGTGGGAGAAATAAATGGGAGCATTGGACTCTTACTGAATGTTTTTATCCTTGGATTGTAGATAAATCTATAAAAGTTTTCAGGGCGTTACAATCTTTTATGATTTGGGGTTGTTGACTGTTGGAGTAGCACCTGACGATTATGTGACGACTCCATGCCCAAGGATGATCCAGAGGACACTTGTACCATCAGATGTCATCAGTCAACAGAGTTTTTTAACTCTCCTTCTATCTTCTCATCATATTTCTTCTTTGTACCCAGATTCCACACCCTACGGGGAATTGTAATAAGGGATGCTAGTATGATGTTTCTTGAATTTGTAACAGGCCTAGGATGTGGGACTCGATCAGCAAACGAGTACACCTTG
>APFE030215414.1:0-16950 GCA_000404065.3 Pinus taeda
ACATGAAAGGTATGTGATCTCTCCTCTCACAAGCTCAAAAAGGAAGCCTAGTTTTCAGCAGCATTTACCCTCAAGAATGTTCATCTTTCAACCTCCTCTACGACCAGCCCAATGCATGAATTTGTAGTGAAAATGGAGGAAGTTGCAGGTCCACCATTGAAGGGATAAGTTCCTCCTTCAATGGGATAGGCACCTCATATCATGGAGTTAGCTCCCTTAGCTATGGAATGGATGAACCAAGGTGGAGAAGACTTGCCAGCGTAATATTCCTTCTAGAAGTGTCTAGAAGTGACCCAAGATAAGTTTTTAAGAATGAACTCACGCCTTTTTAACTTTTACAGGGGTTCACACCCATCACTCAATATATAGAGCGGTCAGGTTCGCAGGAAACATGACCATTAGGTGCGGCACCGCATGCAATACTAGGAGAAAGTGCGAAACCAGGATTTGAGACATTTTTAAGGTCTTTCTCCCATTTTCAAGGCTTGAGATGAAGAGCTGAGGTTTAATACTTGCAAAAGAGGGAGGTATGAGTATTGATGGACTCACACAAACTGTAGAAAGTCACAGTGACAATTTTGTGTGTAACAGATAGGAAATGCACTAAAGGTCATAAGTGTGTTGAAAAGAAATTATTCTACATAGATTGTGAAGAGGAGGAAGAAGAGGAACAAGAAACATCAAGAGAGGAGGATATAAACTAGGAACCAACCCCAGATAAAGAAGAAATGAATCCGATCATATCTTGTAATGCATTGGTAGGAATTACCACTCCTCAAACTCTCAAGATTCAGGTAGTACCCATAATTTTATTCATTATAAGATAGCCAAGGAATTTAATTTCTTCCTATATCCAACACCAAAGTGTCAAGTGATGGTGGCAAATGGAGAAGCTATAAATTTCTCTGGAAGGTGCCATAATATCAAGCTAACCATGGGGGAATAGGTATTGAATAGTCAAATGATTTCCATTCTAATGGGTGGTGCTGATGTTGTACTAGGAGTCCAATGGTTACAATCTTTAGGGATGATAACTTTGAATTCTCAAGGAATTTTCTTGTTTTTTTTTGGGAAGGAAAGGAATTTGAATTAACGGGTGTCGTAGGGAAACCAAGAAAGATAATTAGGTCTAATGGCATGAAAAATCTTATGAAGAAGAACAACGGGGCTTAATTGCACAATTATACTCATTAGGGGTTCAAACATTGAAATCATCTATTTCTCCAGATCTCCAAAACATTCTAGACAATCATTCCAAGGTGTTTGAGACTCCCAAATGCCTCACACCTATTCATGATGATGATCATGTGATTCACTTGATTCCAAGAAGTGTTCCTCCAAACATCAAGCCTTACAGATATCCTTTGTAACACTGTCCTCCCACATCGACCCAAGCAACAGACCAGT
The DNA here is from genome assembly GCA_000404065.3 of Pinus taeda. Classification (NCBI taxonomy): domain Eukaryota; kingdom Viridiplantae; phylum Streptophyta; class Pinopsida; order Pinales; family Pinaceae; genus Pinus; species Pinus taeda. The sequence continues at coordinate 1,408 of APFE030215414.1, forward strand.
GGGGGTAAACATGTGACGAGAGGCCACTATGATATGATTCGACCTCCTAAGTCATGTTAAGGAAGTGGAACTGACAGAAACACCATACAAACATTAATCATAAGCTAGAGGACCCTCAAGAACCAATCCAATACTTTATACAAACTTCCTTGGGGTCCCACTAACTTTTGGACAACTTAAGCCTTAGTTGCTCCCATGCTATAAGCATGAGGGTGACTAAAAACCCAAAGTCGCTCTCACAAGATTTCCTGCCAGTGACCAGAGACCGCAACTATCAGTGCTATGCTAGTGACTTCGGGATTTGAGCCATTTTTCAGGCCCAGAGACCAGGTCACTGCCCAGAATTGAACCATCTCCTCATATCAGTAAAATAACATGGAAATGATAGTACTAAAGAAAATACTTGTTCAAGATCTTGATTGGACCCCTACTAGCCACAACAGGCATTTCGTCAAACATATTGCAAATGTGTAATCTACAAGCATAATTAACAGTTCTAAGCATAGGGGTCTCATACTTAGCTGAGAATTGCTAAGAACCGTTGATGCCTCAACACATCAACTGCCATTCCATCCATTAGGTCATAGATACATTGATCATTCAATCACAAGTAAAAACATGATGAGAACCGCACATGGTTATAGTCATAAAACACATACATACAAGCAAAATAGCAACATAAATACTCTTGAAAGTATAATCCCCATATAATCCATCGAAATGATCATAGGAATACAAGGAGAAATACCCTTTCATTAATGATGCAAAATCCAAACCCAATATGGGACTTCCACATTCCACCCAACCGTAGAATGGCTGAGCCAAATCTCTCTTCAGCCATTCACCCATGTGCCATATTCCAAGCATGAATGTGGGATATCATAGAACACATCAATCAAAACTCATCCAGGGCTTGTAGAGACCATCCACCTAAACTCATGAAGTAATGATTCCAACTCATGGTCGGACATCACAAACCATCATCACATTGGTCTCCATCCAAGCCTTCAAGGGTTTCTAGAGCATTTGTTCCAACCAAGGCTTCCAAGACTAGTAACTCAACCCACAAATGTTGGTGGGCTTCCAGAGCATTTGTCTAATGAAGGCTTCCAGGACTAGTAACTCAACCCACCAAGGGATTCCAGAGCATTTGTCCAACCAAGGCTTCCAGGAATAGTAACTCAACCTAAGCTGTTACAAGGCTTCCAAGAACTAATAGCTTGACCCAAGCTAAGGAAACATGAGAACCAACCAAAAAAAAAAAATGAAAGTAAACCCACTATCACCATGGCTATCTAGGAAATGGAAAGGCTATACAACCTACTGCCAATCCATGTAATCCTCCATGCCAATGATAGATCACAACCAAGAAACCACATGCAAAAAATAGTGAAGAAAACATACATGCAACTCAATACGTGCAAGAAAATATGATGTAGCTACTGATCTTGATGCCTTCTTGCACTTTCCTGCTATGTCTTTGCCTTCTTACTCCAAAAATACAAGTGTGCCACACCCACCAAGAGTGCTCCAAGAAAACTCTAAGTCTCCAAGAGCATGAGAAATAATAATGAGAGAGCTCCAAAACTAAACTAACAAAAAATTTACCAACTGATCCACATAAGCCCTTTTATGAATGAAGCATCTATTTTCTTCATTTTCCAGTATTTTCCTTCAATTTCTTCCTCACATGCAAACTGTGACCTTTCACCTCTCTTTTCTCCTAATTTCCATTATTTTCATAAATAAATGTGCCAAAAATTCCATTTTGCCTTTCCAAAGCCTTAACCATTGCCTTTGCCAATTTCCTTAGCCATAACCAATCACAAGTGATCCCCATCACTAGGATTTTGCCCAACATTCAGCTTGGAATAAGTGTCCCATCATCCTTGGTTATTATTTTTCCTTTATTTACTTTTATTACATGAAGTTTTCACTAGGGTTGTTACAGAACCCTCCCCCTTGGGGGAAGACCATCCTCGGTGTTCAACAACACCTATAACCACAAAAATTCTGTAAGAAAAAAAAGAAAAAAAGTTTGTTTGTTTGTTTTTTATTTTTATTTTTACATATATATATAATGATATAATGCCGATGGAGCTTCATAACTTAGCTCGATACAATATTTACAATGATCAACCTGCTAAGAAGCAAACCAACATGAAACATAACAACATAACATCATAATGACATGACACTCATAACGCTTATTGGAGCTTTATAACATAACTCATGGCGGTATTTACATCCATATACATATGTACATAAACCAACATCATCAAAACATATACCAAGACATATACCAAAACACCAAGCCAAAACTTCTTTGCCTCAACTGATAAACAAGGAAGGATACATAGCGCGCATCTGATCCACCATCTCCCATGTAGCTTCATCGGGCCCAAATTTCTTTCATTGCACTTTAACTTGCTCGATTGCTCGGTTCCAGAGCATGAGCACCTTTTTCTGCAATATACACTGAGGCTCCCACTAAAATTCTCCATATGGTTCCACCTGTAATACAGAGCAATCAATCACATTATCAACATCCTTAAAATACTTATTAAGCAAAGATACATGGAAAACATCATGGACTTTCACTATCGGAGGTAGTGCAAGTCAATAGGCTACCGGCCCAATCCTCTTAATGAAGGGTCCACAAAAACGTGGTGCCATCTTGGCACATGCTGTAATCCACAAGGATATCTTCTTCAGCTTGATGCACAAATACACCTATTCCCCAACCTGGAACTCCTTAAACAACCTATTCCTATCTGCATAACTCTTCTGCTTATCCTGTGCTGCCTTTAGATTCTTCTTGATCACCTCCATTTCCTGTTCCATGTCTGCCAACATATATGGTCAAATCAATACCCTGCTAATCGAATCACTCCAACTGATAGGAGTGTTGCAACTTCGCCCATACAATGCCTCAGAAGGACTCATCCTCAATGATTCCTAATAACCATTGTTGTACGTGAACTCCACTAGTGGAAGATACTCTTCCCACTTTCATTGCTAATGCATCACATACATCCTCAGCATGTCCTCCAATATATTGTTGACCCTCTCTGTTTGTCCATTTGTCTGTGGATGATAAGCCTTACCGAAGGCCAACAGTGTGCCAAAAACTGCAAACAACTCCTTCCAAAACTTGGAAGTGAACTTCACATCCCTGTCTCACACAATATTCTTCAGAACACCATGCAATATGACCATGTCTCGGTTGAATACCTATGCTACATCACTAGTTGAGAATGTAGACTTCACCAGAATGAAATGATCAACCTTCGTCAACCTATCCACAATAACTGTAATGGAATCATGTTGTCTCACTGTCTTCAGAAACCCTATGATGAATTCCATGGAAATAACTTCCCATTTCCACTTTGGAATTGCAATCAACTATAGCAGTCCACTTAGATGCTTACATTCTATTTTCACTCACTGAAAATCAAAACATCTAGCCATGAACTCCGCTTCATCTCTCTTAAGATTCACCCAATAGTAAAATCTCTTCACTACAGTTAATGTATTATGATAACCTGGGTGACTTGAATAAGGTTTCACATGAAACTCCCTCAATATCACCTTCTTGAGCTCACTATTATCTGGTACATATATCCTCTCTCCAAACCTGCCCTACCCATCTGCTGTAGGCAACAATCCATAACCTGTGCACCTGCACATGTACATGTACTTGCACTTGTACCTGTACTAACATCCTGCTACAACCTATGCACAATCTCCATATACCTAACATCCTGATGACCTGCCTACAAGATCCTATCTTGTAAGTCTGTCCCATAGGAGCTCATAGCTGCCAAGTGATTTAATTGTACCCGTTTGCTGAGAGCATCTACCACCCTTTTCTCTTTATCTTTGATGCACTTGATCTCAAAATAACACTCACTAATCGTGGCCAACCATCTAGCCTACCTGGCATTTAGATTTGGTTGGTCAAACAAATACCTCAACCCAATGTGATCACTCATAAGTAAATTTTTTTTTGCCAAGAAGATAGTGTATCCACATCTTCAATGCATTTATGATCACTACAAATCATGTATCAGGTAGTTCTTCTCGTGCTCATTTAGTTTCCAGGACTCATAACATAACACCTATCCATCCTGCATAAGGACTCCACCAAGTCCTCTCTTGCAAGCATCTATGCATACGACAAAATCTTTGTCCGGGTCTGCAATCTATAGCACTGGTGCATGTGCCAACAACTGCTTAAGTTGCTCAAGCTAGTCTCACACTCCTCAGTCCATTCAAACTTCTTACCTTTCCTTTGGAATGATGTGATGGGATGAGCAATCTGCGAGAAGTTCCTAATGAACCTCCTAGAGTAACCTTCCAAACCCATGAAATATATCACCTTATCCACACTCTTAAGAGCTGCCCACTCCATGAAGGCCATTATCCTCTCTGGATCTATTGCAATGCCCTCCTTGGAGACAACATGCCCCAAGTAGTGTACCTCAGTCTGAAAGAAACTACAATTGCTAAGCTTAGAATACAACTGATGCTCCCTCAACAACCTCAACACTGCTGCTAAATGCTCAGAATGTTCTTCCTTGTTTTTAGAATATACCAATATATCATCAATGAACACAATAACAAACTTATCCGAATATGGATGCAACACACTATTCATCAAGCACATGAATGTAGCTAGAGCATTAGTTAAGCCAAATGGAACAAAAAAAAACTCATAATGTCCATACTTTGTCTTGAACGTAGTCTTGTAAATGTCCTCCTCTTTGATACGTACCTGATGATATCCAAATCTCATATTGATATTTTAGAACACTGCTCCTCCCTTTAGCTGATCGAACAAGTCATCAATCGTTGGCAAAGGGTACCTGTTCTTGATAGTCACTTTGTTCAACTGCCTATAATCAATGCATAATCTGAGAGTACCATATTTCTTCTTCACAAACCATACCAGTGCGCCCCATGGTGATACACTCAGCCTAATGTACCCCTTGTCCAACATTTCCTTCAGTTGCAAGTTTAACTCAACAAACTCAGATGTTGTCATATTGTAAGGTGCTTTTGATGTTGGAGCTACCCCTGACACTAACTCAATATAAAATTTTACCTCCCTGTGAGGTGGAAAATCTGTAATGTCCTTAGGAAATACATCCTTGAACTGCTGTAAAATTGGGCACCTTCTCAACACATCTATATCCTCAATTTCCGTACCCTTATCACTAGAAATGTGCACTGTGAATACCTTGCACCCTTTCTTGTGAGTACGCTTTGCTTGCATAGTTGTCACCATCCTAAATTATGTATCTTTCTTCTTACTTTGTAAGACTCTTGGTTCTCCATTGCCATCAACACACTCAATACCTTTGTTGTAACAATCTACCTTGGTTCTATGAAGATACAACCAATTCATGCCCAACAACATATTGTATGAACCCAATGGTAATACATTCAAATGTGTTGTGGTAGGCATACCATTCAAATCAAATGAACAAATTATTATCTAATGATGAACTCACTTCTTTGTGTCTGTAGCCAACTACACTAACCAATACTTTGCATGTGATTCCTTACTCAAACCAAACTTATCCAACAAGTCAGGCCTAACATAACTATAATTAGATCCAGGGTCAATCAAAATAGAAATAACTTGATCACAAATCTTACCGTCCATCTCAATGATAGATGCCTGATGCTTTGCTTGTTTGTTATCCAATGTTGCATATATACGTGGAATACTCTGACCAACATCCCCAACAGTCTGTGCATCCTGCGCACTATATATCAAAGGTCTATCACCCTAATTCTATAGATAATCTCTCCTAAGATGATCCTTGCCACAAGTCAAACATTCTATAGGCTTCCAACCCGTCTCTTTGTTCTGTTCTCCTCATTGGAATCCCTGTCCTCTATTTGATGCATTGAACTTCTTAGGTGGTGTGAAATTCTACTTGTTATATGAATCCTAAGGCTTTTCTCTCTTTCTATTCCATTTTCATTTGTTCTTTGCATTACTTCTCTAGTCTGGCTTAGTCTTTGTTCTGCGCTTCAATTGTTCATAGAAATGCCTTAGCTTCTGAATGGCCTCCTCAAATGATCTAGGTTCATCGAACTCAATTCTATCTTTAAATGCAACCAGTAACCCACTATTGAACATCTGAATCTTGGCCTTCTCCTCCGTGAGATAAGGAACATACCTCGGCAACTCCAAGAACCTACTAGTGTATTCATCATATGTCATGGATCCCATCTTTAGCTCATAAAATTCCTTTTCTTTGTCATCAATGTATCTCTATGACAAGTACTTCTTCTTGAATAGCCACTCAAACTCACTCCAATTCAAATCCTCCTCATGAATGCATTTTACATTCTTCACATCTTCCCACCGAATGTTTTCTTTACCTTTGAGACTGAATGTAGCCACTCTAGCTTTCATGTTTTGTGAATAGTCATGCAACCTGAAGAATTTTCGCATGCCAAAAACCATGCCTCTGCATCCTATGGTTTATTCATTTCTCCGTCAAATGTTGGTGGCTTTGCTTTCTTAAATTCATCCGACAAGTATCCCCTATCACTTCTCTTGTAAGGATGATACCGATGACAATCTTAGTGCTTATCTGAATCAGAACTAGAATCATACTTGTGTCTATGCCTTCTTCTATCCGGAGTGTCCAACCATATTCCGTATATGATTGTGGCATCTCTATCTGGTTTGTGACCACCATGCGACCGAATACCATATGCCCCATTAGCTCTATCCTCCTAGTCATAGCTGATGCGACATGGTCCCTATCACTGAAAATCTAACAAACTCTGAAGTATTACTGCATTTACCTCTTCTTATTTCTCCTATGCCTGCATGATTCTATCATTATCTACCTTACAAATCCTTATTTCTTCCTTCAAGCTTCTCAGTGTAACTGCCAAATCGGAAGAGTTCCCAACACCATACCGCTCTTCGGATTCATAGGGAGAGTCTTTGTAGTCAACCATCTTTCTAGTCATTTGATATTTTTTCATGCAAGGTATATCATGTCACCCAAACCAAATCACAATAAACCAACATACCTTAGCATAACTCAGGGAGGATACCTTGTTTGCAAGATCAACAAGTCAACGCGATACATGTATAACAATCATGACATTATATAAAAACATAAAATATAAGCATATGACCATGCAACCGTCATTCTAGCTAGGGTCCAGTCATCAATGAATGACCTCAACAACAACACAACTGCAACCTCATGCATGAAAATCGCCATCATTACATCACTATACACTTGACCACATGCAACCATGAACATGCATAAGCAATGCATAACCATCCACACATCTGCATAAACACGTATGGTCAAGAATGAAAGAACGATACTTGAAATCAAACCTATAAGAATGATACATTCAGCCAAGCATAAAAGAATGTAACCAATCATGCAAGAATGTAACCAAGCATACTACAATGATACATGTAAGCGACATAAATTGATATGTAACTAGTCATGCACTCACGACGCTGCATTCCACGACAAAAACCTCAAGTTTGACATGACAACATCACTACAACCATAAACAACATCATGCAAATGCAACAAGCACATGTAGTGCAAGTGTGAGAGACACACATGCAAATGACATGCATGCATGACCAACACATAGCCCATCTAGTCCGAGGGGTGAACCATGCTTTGATACAACTTTGTAACACCCTCCTCCTACATCTACCCAAGCAACCGATCAATTGGGGTAAACATGCGACGAGAGGCCACTACGATATGATTTGACCTCCTAAGTCACATTAAGGAAGTGGAACCAATGGAAACACACCATACATACATTAATAATCAAATACATGACCCTTAGGAACAAATCCAATACTTTAAACAACTTTCCTTGGGGTCCCACTACTCTTTTGGACAACTTAAGCCTCAGTCTCTCCCATGCTATAGGCATGCGCTCGACCAAAAACCCAAAGTCACTCTCATAGGCTTGCCTACTAATGACTAGAGACCAAAACTGCCAGTGTTATGATAGGGACTCTAGGATTTGAGCCACTTTTTAAGGCCAAGAGCCCAGGTCATTGCCCAAAATTGAACCATCTCTTCATATTAGTAAAATAACATGGAAATGACAGTATTAAAGAAAATACTTGTTCAAGACCTTGATTGGACCCCTACTAGCCACAACAAGCATTTCATCAAACATATTGCAAATGTGTAATCTACAGGTGTAATTAACAATTCTAAGCATATGGGTTTTATACTTAGTTGAGAATTGCTAAGAACCATTGATGTTACGTAACTAGCTCACAAAATAGAAGAAAAGATAGATAAACAACTTCACAATAAGCCTCTTCGAGGGGGAAACCTCCTTTACATTACAAAAATGATCAATTCCTGGATGATACAGATGAAAAGACCTCCTTTCTATATATAGGAGTCTAAGGGGTCCCAATACAATTAGAGGCTACATAATAATAATATTATAGGGGCACAACAATAGCAATAGTGGGCTTCTATGGCGAATAATAATAACAACAGGGGGACTATATGGGCACAATAGTTTTGGATGCTTCTGTATAAAATTCTCATCCTTCCATCTGGAATCTTCAATGTGTAAGTTCTTCCACTTGATGAGATACTCTAAAATTGATTGATTTTGTAACTGCCGATTTATTGTTTTTGTGATTACTTCCGGTTCCAATATGATTTTTCATTCCTCGTCAAGTTCTGGAAATATTGTTTGAACTAGGATCTTCTCACCTATAAGCTTCTTTAAGCATAAAACATGGAAAACTGGGTGCACTCGGGAAGATGTACGAAGCTCCAATTTGTATGCCATAGTACCAATCTTTTGTAACATCTTGTACGAACCATAATACTTTGGTGATAATTTATTATCCTTCTTAACTTTCTTGAGGGACATTTGTTTGTATGGTTGTAGCCGTAGAAATACCCAGTCACCTACTTCAAAACTTCTTTCGCTGCGATGTTGATATGCCTGTTATTTCATTCTATTCTTCGCCAAAGTGAGGTTATCCTTTAAGAGTTTGAGAACTTGTTGTTGATGCTCAATGTGATCTTCCATTGCTTGAACCTTAGAATTTTCTTTTAAAGATGATGTGATGGACGGTGGATGATATCCATAAAGTGCCACAAATGGGGTCATTTTTGATGCAGTATGGAAGGAAGTGTTATACCACCATTCAGCCAGAGGCAACCACTTGACCCATTGTGTCTGTTTATTAGAAAAAAAGCAACAAAGATATCCTTCCAAACATTTGTTCACTATCTCAGTTTTCCCATTAGATTGAGGATGATAAGTTGACTGATGAGCTAATTGAGTACCCAAATATTCCACCTCTTATACTCCAAGGAAACATTTGAAGCTTTTTTCATATAATTGTTTCTCCTCCAATAGTTTGAGCACCCTATGAACATGTTGAACATGATCCTTCCAAAACTTTTTGTAGATTAGTATATCATCAAAAAAATACTAACACAAATTTTCTAAGGAAGGGTTTGAAAATGGAATTCTTCAAACCTTGAAATGTAGAAGGTGCATTGGTAAGGCCAAAAGGCATGACCAAATAGTCATAATGAGTTCTAAATGCTGTTTCTGGAATGGCTTCAGTCTTCATTCTAATTTGATGATATTCTGAATGAGGATCCAACTTGGTGAAGTAAATTGCTCCATGTAATTCATCCAATAATTCATCAATGACAGGAATGAGAAATTTATCTTTAATAGTAAGCTTGTTGATATCCCTATAATCTAGACACATGCACCATGATCCATCCTTCTTGTGTACCAATACCACTGGAGCAGAGAAAGAACTTTGACTAGGTTGAATTATACCAGCCTCTAGCATTTCTACAACCATATGTTCAATTTCACTCTTTTGGGCATATGGATATCTGTAAAGCCTGATGTTTGGGGGAACACTTCCTGGAATCAAATGAATAGCATGATCATGATAAAAAATAGGTGGGAAGCCTTTGGGAGTCTCAAATACTTTGGAATGATTGTCCAAAACGTTTTGGAGATCTAGAGAAATAGATTATTTCAATGTGGGAACCTTTAGTGAACATAATTGTGCAATTACGCCCCATTGTTATGTCTTTAGAAGCTTTGTCATATTGTTAGAGCTGATTATCTTTCCTAGTTTCCCTGCGATACCCCTTAATTCAACTTCCTTTGCTTCCCAAAAAAATTTCAAGAAAATTTCTTGAAAATTAAAAGCTATCATACCCAAAGATTGTAGCCGTTGGACTCCTAGTACAACCTTTGCACCACCCATTGGAATGGAAAACATTGGACTATTAAAAACATATTCTCCCATGGATAGCTTGATGTTATGGCACTTTCCAGAGCGATTTATGGTTCCTCCATTTGCAACCATTACTTGACACTCTGGTGCTAGATATAGGAAGCAATTCAATTCCTTGGTTATCTTATAATGAATAAAATTATGGGTACTACCCGAATCAATCAACACTATTACCTTTTCTTCTTGATATGGCCTTCTATATTGAGAGTTTTAGGACTGGTAATTCCTATCAATTCGTTACAAGATATGGTTAGATTCATTTATTCTTTCTCTGGGATTGGTTCCTGGTGTATATCCTCTTGTTTTGACTTTTCTTGTTCCTTTTCTTGCTCCTCTTCCCCATCTATGTAAATTAATTTCTTCTGAGCACACTTATGACCTTTAGTGTATTTTCTATCACAATTGTAACAAATCCCTTTTTCTATTTGTTACACTGAAATTTGTCACCATGACTATCTGCAGTTAATATGACTCCATCAATAGTCATATTATCCTCCTTGTCAAGCCTAATACCTCTGCTCTTCATGTCAAACTCTAGAAAGAGAGAAAGTCACTAAAAAACATGTTTATCTCTGGGTACGTAGGTTCTCTCTACCTTGCCTGTGTGTACGCATCCCAAACTCATTGTACCTGCTTACTTGTACGCTCTATAAGTCAAGGGATGGGTGCGTACTCCTGTAAAGGTCAAAAGGCGCGAGTTTCATCTTAAAAAAGTTACTTGTGGTCACTTCTAGAGCTTCTAGAAGAGTGTTTGACGTGTATTGAGCGCCTCCAGATGGTTCATGCATCCCTATGATAGAGGAACTTATCCCATCAAGAGAGGAGCTACCCCATCCAAAAGAGGGAGTATCCCATTGATGTTGGAACTAAATAACTTCCTCTAAGAACACTATAAATACAGGCCTTGGGCCAGAGGAGGGGAGGTTGAAAGCTGAACATTCCAAAGGGTAGATGCTGCTGGAATTAGGACTTCCATTGTAAACTTGTGAGGAGAGATTACCATCCTTTCTTGTTGCCATATTGGAAGTGGGTGAGCTTGTCAAAGTAGAGGAAATCTCTTGTTGGACCCTGGGAGGAGCTTGCACAACACCAAGGCTCAGGTTGTAATGGTTCCTTTTTTGTTTCCTTAATACAAATAAGTCCATTCTTCTCAATGATTTGTTGTTAATGAATTATTTCATGTACTCCTTGGTCTATGTGATGAATATGCTTTGTTTTATGATGAATATTCAGGTGTTATGTAATCGTTTGCTTTGTTAGTGTATGCAGGTCTTAAAGTGAAGGAGGAGCTCATCTGGATCAGCAAGGCTGGACTGCTACAACAAGCGTTGGACCTAAGGTAAAATCGGAAAAAACTTGGTTTCTCATAGAATAATGTATGTTTAGAGAAGGATTGCTCTTGTTTGGTTTGTTTGTCACTAGAGAGTCTTAGACTCCTAGGGAGGTTAGGTTTGTCCGCAAAAATAACTCTTTCCGCATGACAGTAAATTCAATATTCCAGAAATGTATCGTAAAGTGGAAGTCCAAGAGTCATCCATAAAATTTGAAAAGTCATGAAGGAGTCAAAGAGTCTTAGAGAAGTAAAGAAGTCATGAGGGTAGTCCAAGAGTCACAAGGAAGGTGAATGGTTACCCATTTGTTATATATACACCCTCATAGCCCATGCAAAGGACTTTTCACCCTGGCTCGTCCTACCAAGAATTAGAGAGGAAAATATTTCTTTTGGAGGAGCAAGTGGTTGGTTTAATGCTCCACTATTGGAGCTAGTGGTGTTCATTGTTTTGATGTATATTGAAACTTTTTCTTAATTCAGAAGCTCATTGAGCTAACACACTTTCATGTGTATGTTGTAATTATTGTAAGATTGTTCTTTGAGTGCTTGCGATATATGTTTTTTTCATCTGTACCAAGGAAATTGAAATATTTCAGTGGCATTGGTACTTATCTTATTGAAGGTGTGTTGTATGTGTTTTAACAATATTTTCTACTATGTGAACTATTTCGCTAGTTTTCCAACAATTCATTCATATGTATATGGTTGTGTGTCTTTACTAGATCAATATTATTAGTCTTCTTTTAAAGGATCACTTTTCTCCCCCTTTTAGTAGAATAACCTTAATACATTCTGCAGTTGAACATTCCACAAGGCATAACAACTTGTTCACTCGAAATTACATGTGCATTACTCCCTTGTGTTGACCATTGTAGCTAAGGAAAATATCTAAGAACATATGGAAGCTAGGCCTTATTTTTGGAAGGGCTCACACATCAAACAATGTGAAGTTGAATGGGAATTTTCATTGGGGAGACCCTCTTTGTTAACAGATTTCCAACACCATCAACAAATGGCACTAGAAGGAGGGTCAGATGACAAGTTGTGCCCATTGAGTCTATTTTGAATCTCTTACCTTAAATGACTATTCACAAAATCATAATCTCAAAATGTTTCTCTGACCTATCCCCTGGTAAAATTTTCATCTCCGCAGAACAACTTGATGAATTATCTCAATTTAATTCTGATTGTGAGGGTGGTACATCCATTACCGAGCATGCATCTATTTTTCTTGAGTCCTGTCAATATTGTGAAATTGGCTGTAAAGGTGTGGCTTGTATTCTTTTCTACCTCACACTTGAATGTCAAGTTAACTGATGGTGTCATACTCTACCACCCGCTTCCATTCATTCTTTTGAACACCTCATCAAGGAGCTTTATTTAGCATTTGATAAATATGATTACAGGGATGTCCTTAAAATAATAACTCAATTAAAATTAAATCTAATGAATTAGTCGAGGAGATTTCTAATCGATTCCTTCACCTTTGTTATGAATTTCTGGAAGAAGATACAAATTGGGATTTCTTGAAACAAAAGTTTGAGGGTTTGGTCCATATCTCTTTCCATGGTTAATCTGAACCCCCTGATGTTTCAACTTCCCCAACTCTTGTAAATTGTCAAAAACCTCTAATTTTAAAGGAGGAACCTACTATTCCTTTTGTTCCTTTTACTCACTTTTTAGTTCTGATATGGGTGCCTCCTTGCGATGATGCCGAAGTTGGGAAATATGTAAATCAGATCACTGATCTGTCTCTTCAATATTCATCCGTTTCTCATGATCTAGATATTATGGAGGAAACCTTTGAATGGTTCATGGAGCCTAGAGTGCAGGATAATCCTTCTATTCCGTAAGATGATACTAGCATTCTTAACCTCAACCTTGAATTTGGTTTCCCTGAAAGTATTACTTCTTTAAAGGACATTTGTCATCCCCTATCATCTATATGCCATGACCCTTTATACCATGATCTGCTTGATCAATCTATTCCATCAACTAATTCTTCATGCTCCCTTGATTTTCAAGTTGTTGGTTCAAATTTCGATCAAGTACAAGGTGTTAATATTACATAGGTAAAGGAGCATAAAAGTGGGGATTATTTAGATATTTATTCTCTTTTTCAATGTTCCCCATTTCAAAATGACACCCTTCCATTCTTCGTTGCTTTGAATCTACTAATATCAATAGTCATTCGAATGAAGTTGATTTTCTTAATCAATCTATAGTCTTGGGCAACCATCGTTCTAATATTCATGACTTAAATGACGTATGTGATGATGGATTACCAAGTGAACCAGTTCATCTTTGGGTTTCTAGAGAATATTTTAATTTGAAAGAATTAGATCTGGAATCTGATCCAACCAAAGAAGATGTTCTTATCGAAACTTCCTCTTCATCTCACTATCCTTTGTGCTTTACTGTTTGAAATGCATCTACTTGAGATAAATATATGTTGGGTCCCTATAATACTAGTGATTACCCCATTACTATTGTATTTGCATCCCTTATTAATATTTTTGTGCCCCTATTATCCCCATATTGTAATTACTGTGCCCCATAGAATCCCTCTATTGTTATTTTTGTGGCTTTATATTATTATTGTTAGGTCGGCTGGGTTATATTGTGACTCCTTAGACTCCTATATATAGAAAGGAGGTTGTCATTTGATCATCCAAGAATTGTTCATTTATGTAATGTAAAGGAGGTTGCCCCTCGAAGAGGCTGAATTCTAAGGCGTTGATCTATATTTTCTATTTTTTCCTTGAGCTGGTTTCATAACATTTGGTATCAAAGCTTTGGATTCTAGGGTTTCGATACTCCAAATAGATCATCGTGGCATTTTCGCTATAAATTTTTTTCTGCGACATATCAAAAGCTAAAAAAAAACCCATTGGAGAAGAAATCACGCTGAACCTCAGATCCAAATTTCAGAACTTTTCGCGCTATATTTGCTGAGATATGATCTGAGGAAGTTGGTCTTTTTGCAGACTCTTGAATTACATTCCAAACAGGTGACTAGGGGAAAATCGTCATAACCTTCTCTTTGAGCATCAGATTGAAATTTCGTAAGAAGGTACAAAAAGACGATGGATTATAGTTTCTTGTATATATTTTTCAGAGCTAAAGGTCGAAACAGTGACTCGTGGCACGTCGTACAAGTTCTCTCTACTGAACTAGTCTATAATCAGGTCACTGTGGGAGATTTCACATAACTCTTCCTTGGAGAATCCAATTTGGATCAGACTGGTGGCATTGGAAAGAGGACACGGAGGGCTACTGCAGGTCGTAGTTTCAGAATTGGATGATCTAAAAGTACAAAGATACATTAGAGGCAATATCAAGATCCTACAAAGTGAAAAAAGGTGTGTAGATTCTTTTAAATTTTTGCTTAAGATTGGTTTGAAAATTTATTTTGAAGGAATTCAAAGGAAATAGTAGAGCATTATTATCAGTAATTGATGCCCCAAGGAAAGAAAATGCAAACACCTAGTAAGAAACCTGAAGGCTCTAGCATGAATCATGAAGAAGAGGAAGAAATGCTACATGATATATCAAAATTACAAAAACAAGTGCAACAAATGTCACTTTCACAAAAGCTAACAGAAACTAAGATAAAGGGAATGGAAGCTAAGATAGATGATTTGAAGATAGATTTGAAGAGAGACATGGAAGATTTGAAGACAGATTTGAAGATAGACATGGCAGATTTGAAGACGGATTTGACAAATTTTCTACAAGAAATACTTACTAATGGTGAAAAGGTAGTAAAGGAAACTCATGATGCGAACAAAAGAAATGTTAATCATGATTTCATAGACTCTAATGGGGGATCAAAGACCCACCATATTCCAAAAATTAATATGAGGAAGTTTGATGGCAAGGA
>APFE030215423.1:0-19774 GCA_000404065.3 Pinus taeda
ATTTAGAACCGGATCAATTTTTATGGTATAAAGGGCTTTGTTCTCGTAAAAGACTTGTTACGTGGTCAATTTTCACGGAGGAAATGATAGCATATTATGAGGATACAAAGAGAAAAATCTTATTTAGAGAAACACCACAACAATTGGAAAGAGTAAAAGATCTTTTTGACATAGTGGAAAGCAAAATTATGGAAACCAAGAAGCATACCCCTCACAACTATAAAGATGGAAGTGTTGTTTCTCCTAGCCTTCCACAACCTACAAGGGTTACACCACAACAATTGGAAGAAAAAAGAGAAAAAGGGCTTTGTTACAATTGTGATAGCAATTGCACTAAAGGTCATAAGTGTGCTGAGAAGAAATTATTTTACATAGAATATGAAGAGGAGGAAGAAAAGGATCAAGAAACATCAAAAGAAGAGGATATACGCCAGGACCCCACCCCAGAGAAAGAAAAAATGAATCAGACCATATCTTGTAAAGCATTGGCAAGAATTACCACTCCTCAAACTCTCAAGATAGAAGGACATATCAAGAAGAAAAAGGTGCAAGAAGTAAAAGATCACATCGAGAAAGAAGAAATGAATCCAACCATATCTTGTAATTCATTGGTCGAAATTACCACTCCTCAAACTATCAAGATAGAAGGACATATCAAGAAGAAAAATGTTCAAGAAGTGAAAGATCACATTGAGCATCAAGAAATAAATCCAACCATATCTTGTAAAGGATTGGAAGAAATTACCACTCCTCAAACCTAGAGATAGAAGGACATATCAAGAAGAAAAAGGATCAAGCAGTGAAAGATCACATCAAGCATCAACAACAAGTTCTCCAACTTTTATTAAAGGATAATGCCACTTCAGTGCAAAATCAAACGAAACAACAGGGAGATCAACATTGTAGTGAAAAATGTTTTGATGTAGGTGATCGGGTATTTTTACTACTACATCTCAAGCAAGCTATTTATGAGAAGGAAATGTTGGCAATACTATATGCACTTAAAAAATGGCAACCCTACCAAATGGGAAGACTTTTCAAGGATGAGGATGTGGAAGCATTGTTTTGTGCTATTTCTATTATCCAACTAGATTGGATAAACAAAGAAAAGGATGAATGGAAGAAGGACAAAGAAGTCTGGCCACTTATTCAAAAGCTACAAAAGATCCCAATTCAAACAATATTGCCAGAAATTGAAGAAGAAGGAAAAATCATATTGGAACCTGGAGCAGTCACACAAACAAGAACCCGACAACTACGAAATAGATCAATTTTAGCGTATCTCATCAGGTGGAAGTACTTACCAGCAGAAGATTCCACATGGGACGACAAGAATTTTATACAGAAGCATCAAGAACTACTCAAGCATTAAGGACAACACCTTTTGAAGGAAAGGGGCATGTTAGGCCCCTATACTACTAGTGTAACCCCTTATTGTTATTAGTACAACCCACTTATTATATTGATGTACCCATGTAGTGCCCATATTGTTACTATTGTGCCCCATAGAAGCCCACTATTGTTATTATTGTGCCCTTACATTATTATTGTTATGTCGGCTCTAACTATGTTATGACCCCTTAGACTCCTATATATAGAAAGGAGGTCTTTTCATTTGTATCATCCAAGAATTGTTCATTTATGTAATGTAAAGGAGGTTGCCCCCTCGAAGAGGCTGAATTCTAAGGCGTTGATCTATCTTTTCTATCTTTTCTTGAGCTGGTTTCATAACAGAAAATATCACAACAGAAGCCACTACTAAAATCTTCTTTGAATGAGTGTGGGTACACTTTAGGATCCCACAGTCTATCATCTTAGATTAGGACAACAGGCTCCTCAGTATATTTTGGTCTAGTTTCTGGTCGATGCTGGACACCAAACTCACTAAGTCCACAACCTTCCATCCCCAAACTGATGGCCAGACAGAGGTTGTCAACAGGATGATCGTACACACTCAATGCATGTACAACTCAAAGCATCCACATATATGGGATGAGAACCTCACCTATGTCCAACACATTTATAACCAGGCTCTCCACAGCTCGACTGGCCATAGCCCTTTCTAGGCGGGCTTGGGATTCCAGCCACTATGTCCCATTGATGTGGCCATGACATTTGCAACTACTCAGTTAGATTTGGCTCATGTCGATTCCAAAACAGATAAGGAAAATAGCTTGATTGAGCACATCCAACATATTCGTCAGCAGGTCCATGACATTATGGAGAAATCAAATTCCAAGTACAAGAAATGACATGATCAACATCGGGTGCCACACAAATTTTAGGTGGGCAACAAAGTCTGGTTGCATTTGCAAAATGAACACCTTACCAGAGCCTATCAAAAACTTAGACCACTCCTATATTTTTGTTACACCATTACCAAGGTTGTGGGAGAGAATACATTTGAGCTCAACATTCCCCCATTCATTGACCTGCACCCAGTGTTCAATGTGGACTACCTTTGGCCATACTTTCCACCATTACTAGACACATCTGACATTGTAGAACAACTCACATCAACATAGTTAAATATAGATTGCATGGAACAAGATGAAACTGATCGGATCATGGACACATATATCAAGCACAATCGCTAGCAGAAGATCCAACTGTATCGAGTTGTCAAGGTAGGCCAACTCCTTCACCAGGGCAAGTGGCTCACCAGGGACCAAGTTCAATAGAAGTTTCCTCATTTCGTGGGGGAACTCAACGCAATGGGGACCATTTCTTCCTAACGGGAGAGGAATGATTCAGGTGGATATTGGTGGCCACTCGCCAATTCCACTTGGATTCCCACCATTGTTTCTTTTAGTTTTTCAGTTTCCTTAATTGTAGCACAATTTACTATTTTTAGCAGTTTTTCAGGTCTTGAACTTTTAGCGTTGTTTTGAGGCCTTAAACAATGTTTTTTGGGAAACATAGGAGCAACATGGGTTCATGGACCAATGTTTCTCACTCAAAAGTTGTATTGCTCGAATAGATCTTTCTAATGAGGTATTGTGCGCATTAAATGAAGATCATATGCCAAAGTTACGACCTCGGGAAGTTGATGTACCAGTTTACCCAAACGGGGCCCATAGTTTGGTGCTTCATCTCCTAGAGTTAGGTTTTTGGATGTTTAGGGTTTTCCATTGTTTCTCAACAATAAATAGGACTTCGAGCCTCATTATAACATAGTTAAGAGGCATGTAGCCACCCCATCTCTTCTCAAAGATACGCTACCATTGCCTGAGCTAGTTTATGTCCATTCTATTACTAGGCATATTTCAGTGTCTTACATTAATGAAATGAAGTATTATTTCTATTGGATATCTGTATTTATGGTTATGTCTGTAATTTTTTGTGTTCTTGTTTAAATCTGGATCAACTCCGACCTTTTACAATCACATAACTTATCTTTGTTGGCGTTCTTCAATGCTTTAGTGTCCCACGCACATAGCACAATACCAAACACACAGGTGGCCACTCCAAACACATGGGTTATCTCTCCTCTTACTCACGACTACTACTCCTTCGACATGCATAGTAGCTAACACTTGGCCTTTCCACATGTATAGCAACTAACACTTGGCCATGTGACAGAGCATAACATCTCTACGAACAGGCATGACGACTTTCCAACCTGAGAGCAATCAGCTCAATAGCTTGTTCACATGCCATGAGTTCTCTAGGCCGCTCTTCTACGTCGGCTTCAGGCTTACACAAAGCCACACCACAAAGCCTTAGGACTCCTCACACCGCATAGCCCACAACTTTGCATACTACCAAGCCCACAACTTTAGCTCCGAGCTCACACGCCCTTAGGTTTACCCTTAGTGGCCTCACAACTTCTCACCTACGTTATGATACCATGACAGAAATATGAAGACTCTATGAATGTGATTGGTTATTTCATTACCATCACTATTATTTTATATCCATGAGTCGAAGAATCAATAGTGATCTCCACCGATTAAAATTTACTTCTTATCGACTCCTGCTGATCAGGGAACAATGGTTGGCGTCATCGTGATTAATGTTCTAACACTGGAGTCGGTAAAGGTTTTGGCCGAGCAAAAAATAAAACACTTTCCATTGAACTCAATATAAATTCTCAACATATACCCCATCAGAATTCAATATATCTAATGAACGGGCTTGAATCCATAGATTCAGATGAATTTGAAACAACAGAGAGAGGAGACTGGGGATTTACAGCTGCCTCGCCTCATTGTTGTAGACCCTATGTTCATCCAACAACAAATGTAGCACATGAGTAGTTTCCAAAGGCATCAACAAGGTTCACCAACCCCACCTCATCAACAATTGCTTCTTATGTAGACTATAAACATGGATTGCATAGTAGGATGGAATTCTGCCTCCACCATAGGCTCCTAAAGATGTCCCTCTATACATGATTCTGATGTTGAACTTTTCAAAATAATAATCACGACCATTTTTCCCATGGTGGTGATAACTATTCTATATTGCCGGTAGAAGCTGATAGTCAACAAGTTTAAGTAGAAAATAAATAATAGTTAGTGAAATCCTTGTAGATTCTCTCACTAGATTCATGTATAAATTTCAATATGTAGAATACAATCAATAATTCTTTTGTATTGAGTCTTCAACTCTAATATGATATCAAATCCAAAGCAATGAAAGATCAATGGTGTGAAGGGAATGTTATTTCTGTCTTATTTTTTGCCCTATTAGAGAGCATGTTTGAATTTTGCCCACAAAATTTTACACCCATAACTTTTTTACCACAAAATACCTTGATACAATACCATATTACAGTCTACTGTACGCTCCAAAAACTTATTCCAAATAAAATACTGATTAATATATTCATTCGAACGAGAACAAATAAACATCATTCTCTCAATAAATACAATCTTATCTCATTGAATATAATCTTATAATTTGTTTTTTTCAATAGTAAATTATACTTTTTAATATAAAATTAAAATATTTCACATAAGACACGTGAAGATGGATTAGAACATGCTGCCATTTAACCCTTCTTGTTGTTTTAAATGTTAACAAGTGAGATGGATTAGAACATGTATGCTCCAAAAACTTATTCCAAATAAACTATTAATTAGTATATTCATTCGAACAAGAACAAATAAACATCTTCTTCTCAATAAATACAATCTTATCTCACTGAATATAATCTTATAATTTGTTTTTTTCAATAGTAAATTATATTTTTTAATATAAAATTAAAATATCTCATATAAGATATATGAATATGGATTAGAACATGTTTCCATTTAACGCTTCTTGTTGTTTTAAATGTTAATAAGTGAAATAGATGAGAACATGTTGCCATTTAATCCTTCTTCTTGTTTTAAATGTTAACAAGGGAGGCTGCAACGCAGTAAGTCCTTGCATTGAGTAGGTTCAGTCTGAGAATGCAAATAATACAAGTCACGGAAAAAATATATTCTGTCAAACTGAATTGGGAACACTTTTGCAGAGAACGCCTTTATGGTTATCCTGAATCAATTGAAGGTTGACCGAACCATATGCTAAGAAAGTGCCACTCTTGCATGCTAGCTTCCTTATGACTCAGTGTATATTAGATATCTTGGATCTTGGATAACCATCACATGGATCAGCCTTAGATACTATTCCATTGATCATCCTGCAAAACCTAGCTGACCTTGCCACAGTTGCTTCCTGAGCAGATTTTTTAATAGTGTCATCCGAGTCCACATTATTCTGGGCTACAGAGGCTCCGCACAAAGAAAATTTGTTGGGGTCGCGAATTGGGGGAAAGATCAGCCAACAACATTCCTAGAAAACAACATTGTTTTCTAACAGAGATCTTGGACTTGATATCTCTGTCCCAATTATGCTTGTAGCAGGACCATAAATCCCAGGTTAAAAACATTTGGGCTTGAAGTGTTGCCGAAAATAACCTTTTTCGTTATTTAAATAAGAAACTGGAAAATGATTAGAGGTTGCTTGAACATTCAATTCCCCACGACCAACAATGTTAATATCAGTCAGCCCTTGGGAGTTTAACTCTAACCTTTCCTCACACATGAAGAAGGATCCAATATAGGAATGCATCAATATTTCCAAGCTCTGTGTGGCATATGCCCAAATGTTAACCATGTCTTCCAGAGAAGTTGCTTGTGCTAATAAAGGGAAAAATTGGCATTTATCTTTTCGATTTTGAATCTTCTTTTTTATTTTTTTTAAATAAAAGCTCCTAAACCTTTCTTATATCACATGAAACTTCATTCCCAGTATTTTATAAACCCTTGAAAGCAAGCAAGCCGATAGCAACAAAACCTCTCACTACAGAAGTGACCGACATACCTTTATGTTCAGTACTGATGTCCCCTGATGCAACTTGTGTAGAGCTGTTTGTATCAAGAACACAAGAATTAATTGGCCAATGCTTCCATGGCCCATCTGTGGTTACACAGGGACCTTCATTCAACTTTGGTGTCACCCAAAAATGTTTAGGAAATCCATGACTAAGGATGTAGAGCATGTTTTTTGGGACCTATTGGACAGAGGAGGGTGATATGCAACGAAGCTTGTAGAGCCAGAATCAACAAGAAATTCATTAAAAGGAAAAAGCCAATGCACAATTTTGATACCAGACTTCAAAATACCACTGCCAAGTAGAGAATGCCTTTATGGTTATCCCCAATCGATTGAAGGTTGACTGAATGGGATAATGTTTAAACAATTTTCTCAGGCATATAAATTTTCTTTGTATTTCCCCAACGAGGAAGTATTGTCTCCAGGTGTTCTTATCATTTGAGGATCCAAGGAGATTTCTATAAATCATATTGTGAAGTCATAGTTAGAATATGATGATATATAAATCAGATATAGAAACAGAGCATGTCATTTGAAACAAAGACTTATTGTTTGTAATCATCTGAAGATTTAGAGTTGCAGAACAAATTAATTGTGAAATAGAGAATGTGCTTGACTTTGTAGACTTTGTAAAATTAGTTCAATATGTGAATTAATCTGCAATGTTGCATTACAATTGTCACTTATAACGATGCTTCCAAAAAAGAACTACAACAATATGTAACATATTTTTGAGCTAGAATATGGACCTCAAGGTGTTGCCTCAACTGGAACACTTTTGTAGAGAACGCCTTTATGGTTATCCCGAATAAATTGAAGGTTGACCAAACTAGATCCTGAGAAAGTGTCACTCTTGCATGCTAGCTTATATCAATGAACAGTTCTAGCTTTAATTTACCTGCAGATTCTCCAAGAGTGATATACATTGCAGCGTTGATTGCAAGGAGCATTGAGTAGTGATATACACTGCAGCGTTGATATTGCATTGACATTGCATTGTTTTGATAGTGCAAACAAAGTTGGTTGCAACTTTTTGGTAAAAGTATTACAGGCAGCATTGAGTTGATTTTGCAAGGAGAATTGAGTTGGTATTACGAGCAAAATTGGTATTAAAATTGTAAGCACTGTTGGTGCGAGAGGAAAACAATGTTATTATGAATGTGCTTTTGAATTAAGGTCATTGACACTAATTCTTTTGAAAGAGCGGCTTGAACATAACATGAAATAAGTATGAGACATCCAAAACTCTATACAGCTAATAAAGTAGGTTATATCTATGATACTAGATTTGAAGATTGCTTTCACCAGACCTTAAAGTATTGAATATACACAGTTCATTGCAGAGAACTATGAAAAGCAAATAAAAGACATGATTATAGTCTTGTGTGACAAGACATGTGAACTAATAACAATGTTTCCAGAAAAGAACTACAACAAAATGTAACATATTTTTGAGCTAGAATACAAACCTCATGGTGTTGCCTCAACTCAGGAATCTCATTATAGCAATAAATGTGAACTAGATGTTGAGAAAGTGCCACTCTTGCATGGTAGGTTATATCACTAAGATCAGAAGGTGTTACACAATTCTGGAGATTTTCCCACTACCTTTTTTTTTTTAATGTAATCCAAATAAAGCCTTAATGACTAAGAAACCCACCTCTTCCGATGAAAAGGAAAAAGGAATATAGTAGAGCATAAATCTTTGTATTTGAATTTTGGATACATTAGAGACAATTTCCTTCAGTTCTCCCAAAGAACAAAAGGTCAGAATAATGCTCTAGGGAGTAACTAACAAATTGAAAAGAATAATAAATGAAATAAAAGAGAGAATATGAATCAGTTCCTCTAGCTATGAAGGCCATTAAAAAGGAGAGAAATATAATTACAGTTGTGCAAGACGCTAAAAGCAGTAAGAAGAAAGAATATAGGGGTTTCATCATGCAGTTAGCAGTGAATTCTACAGTACAGAAAATAATAGTAAATCATATGCTCTGAACATGTTTCTTATTTGGTCATTATGCAACTTGCAATTCAAATACACATATGCATAATGCAAAATTTGTTGTATGAAATTCAAGATCCTTTTGACTCAGTGTATATTAGATACCTTAGATGTTGGATAACCATCAAATGGATCAACCTTAGATACTGTTCATTGATCATCCTGCAAAACCTAGCCGGCCTTGCCACAGTTGCTTCCTGAGTAGATTTTTTAATAGTGTCACCTGAGTCCACATTATTCTGGGCTACAGAGGCTCCGCGCAAAGAAAATTTATTGGGGTCACAAACTAGGGGAAAGATCGGTTGACAACATTCCTACAAAACAACATTGTTTGCTAACAGAGATCTTGGACTTGATATCTCTATCCCAATTATGCTTGTAGCAGGACCATAAATCCCAGGTTTATAAACATTTGGGCTTGAGGTGTTACCGAAAATAACCTTTTTCGTTATTTAAATAAGAAATTGGAAAAGGATCAGAGGTTGCTTGAACATTCAATTCCTCATGACCACCAATGTTAATATCAGTAAGCCCTTGGGAGTTTAACTATGACCTTTCCTTGTACATGAAGAAGGATCCACTACAAGAATGCAGTAATGTTTCCAAGCTCTGTGTGGCATATACCCAAATGTTAACCATGTCCTCCAGAGAAGTTGCTTGTGCTAATAGAGGGAAAATTTGGCATTTATCTTTACCATTTTGAATCTTCTTTTTTATTTTTTTAAATAAAAGCTCCTAAACCTTTCTTATATCACGTGAAACTTCATTCCCGGTATTGTATAAACCCTTGAAGGCAAGCAAGCCCATAGCAACCAAACCTCTCACTATAGAAGTGACCGACATACCTTTATGTTCAGTACTGCTGTCCCCTGATGCAACTTGTGTTGAGCTGTTTGTATCAAGAACACAAGAATTAATTGGCCAACGCTTCCATGGCCCATCTGTGGTTGCACAGGGACCTTCATTCAACTTTGGTGTCACCCAACAAAGTTCAGGAAATCCATGACTAAGGAGGCTCTAGCATGTTTTTTGGGACCTATTGGACAGAGGAGGATGATATGCAACGAAGCTTGTAGAGCCACAATCAACAAGAAAGTCATCAAAAGGCAAAAGCCAATGCACAGTTTTGATACCAAACTTCAAAATACCACTGCCAAGCAAAGAACTCCTTTATGGTTATCCCCAATTGATTGAAGGCTGACTGAACGAGATAATGTTTAAACAATTTTCTGAGGCATATAAATTTTCGTTGTATTTCCTCAACGAGGAAGTATTGTCTCCAGGTGTTCTTATCATGTGAGGATCCAAGGAGATTTCTATAAATCGTATTATGGAGTCATAGTTAGAAAATGATCATATATAAATCAGATATTGAAACAAAGCATGTCATTTGAAACAGAGACTTATTGTTTGTAATCATTTGAAGATTTAGAGTTGCAGAACAAATTAATTGTGAAACAGAGAATGTGCTTGACTTTGTAGACTTTGTAAAATTAGTTCAATATGTGCATTAATATGCAATGTTGCATTACCATTGTCACTTATAACGATGTTTCCAGAAAAGAACTACAACAATATGTAACATATTTTTGATCTAGAATACAGACCTCAAGGTGTTGCCTCAACTCACTACTGAGAAAGTGCCACTCCTGCATGTTAGGTTATATTAATGAACGGTTCCAGCTTTAATCTACCTACAAATGCTCCAACATTGATATACATTGCAGTGTTGATATGACATTAAAGTATTGAATATACACAGTTCATTACCTCAAGGTGTTGCCTTAACTCACGAGTCTCATTATAGCAATAAATGTGAACTAGATGCTGAGAAAGTGCCACTCCTGCATACTGCTTTCACCAGATCTTAGAGAATTGAATATACACAGTTCATTGTGAGAGAACTATCCACACATCAATGAAATTAGCTAATACACACAATTCACTCCACAAAAACAAACCTTTTTATAACAAAGACCTGCTAATGATGTTTTTATAGTTGTGGTCTTTCAATGAGATATACAATAAGTTATCTGATGTTATCAAGATCTTTGCATTAAAAAGATCCTTGTGGTATACTATACAATTTGCAAATTAATATAGATTCAATGCCATGAGAAATTTAGGACACATGACTAAAACAGTTACACAAAAAATGCATAAACAAAACATCTTCATGGTTTATGAAAAAAATGCGATATGTAGATCAATTTTACATAATCCATTACTACTGAATTTTGAAAAGACTTTTAGAGACCCATCATGGAAGCGATGAAGTATCTTAGGCAACACTAGTGACCATTATCTTGTTTTCGGCCATGGATTGATGAAACTAGGTTTTTTGGTTTAATATGATGTAACGTAACCTTTTGATTGTACATAAGCCTCCTGGAGATTTTCCCACTGCCTTTTTTTTAAGATAATCCAAATTAAGCTTTAATGACTAAGAAACCCTCCTCTTCTAATGAAAAGGAAAAAGAAAGATAGTAGAGTATAAATCTCTGTATTTGAATTTTGGATACATTAGAGACAATTTCCTTTAGTTCTCCCAAAGGACAAAAGGTTGAAATAATGCTCTAGGGAGTAACTAATAGATTGAAAAGAATAATAAATGAAATAAAAGAGAGAATATGAATAAGTTCCTCTACATATGAAGGCCATTAAAAAGGAGAGAAATATAATTATAGTTGTGCAAGATGCTAAAAGCAGTAAGAAGAAAGAATATCCAGAACTATATCATATTCTACTGGTGCTCGTAATTTGGTTGTCAAAATTGTCCTAGAACTCCACTAGAGACCACTGTAACTTCCCTTCTCATGCTTGTTCGATGACTGACCTTGATTGCAGAAGTCACCAAGAAATCAAGAAAACGTTGAATACAAGAAGAAATTTGCATCAGTATTGGGTAATTGCATTGTTATGCCAATAACGTACACTGTTCTATTATTTCGGCAATTGATAGGTTGTTGAACATGGCCATCAAACTAGCAGATAACACAGAGAAACAAAATACTCGAGAGTCTAAACTGATTATGTAACACAAGTTGAAACTTGCAGCAAAGGGTTTGACACTTATATTATTTGGCGATTGGAGAAGTACCTGAAGGATTTGGCACATCAAACTGTAACCGAAGTGGAACCCAATAAAACTGGAATAGATGGATCAACCATGGATTAATTAGATGAGAGAAATTTGCAACAAGACAACGAGGATTTTGTAACGCGGGCCTTGGATTTGAAATTCGATTCTTTGGATATTAAGGAACTATGAGAAAATGGTTGTTCATGGATGTAAACACAAATTGAGAAAAGATTATTATTAGCTGTTGAAGACCAAAGGACGATCGGTTTGAGTCAAATAAGAAATTATTATCTCCTCAGGCCACAAAGGCCCGTAGATGATCCTATCACAAGCGTAGGAGCAAGCTCTCTGTCGCAATAGAAAAGTCTTCAGAGATTCTGTTGAACATAGTTGCCAGACCTGACTCAGTACTTAATCGAAATAGCTAAGGTTCAAAGATGATCTATGAATTTCCCACTGGACTTCCTTTTAGACATATGTATACTTGTTAATAAATAAGGAATTTGATTTTTAGCAGGGAGAGTAGAACCTAGTGTATGCAATTGTCTCTGTCCACATGCACATTAGTTCTGGATGGTGAGCCAGAAAACTAGAATTCATTGGAAACTCCCTCAAAAACAAAAATAAATCCTTTGTTCTCAGTGATGCCACCATGTGCTCTCATCTCAATGAGGGCAAGCAACAAATGGGGATCGAAACAGAAACAGTGGAGGAGGTAGTTTACCCTAAAGAGTTCAAAATAATTCATTGTCGATCAAACTTTGAAAATTCCTAATGATCAAATGAAATAGAAAAACCATAAAGGTAATCAGCAGCTTCCATTCCTTATCCACTTGTACTCACAATACAAATTCAAATCCGTGGAGTCTTTAGATGTCTGCATACAACCAAAAACAAAAATCAGAAACACTAGAGAAACCCAACTAATATATATACATACCAATATTAATAAGCATAGTTTCAATAGAATTACGGGCACTTTCCCAAAAGAGAGAGTTTAACAAATTTGAAATGTGTTGCCCATCCTTTACAAAGAAACCAAATTAGAAAATAGAACCTTTGCCTTGGAATAACAAACAGGAACCCACTAAAGACGCTCAATGCTGAAATTCTAGAGTCTGGGAAGAAGATTCAGCAAAGTTCAGCTATGTAATTAGGCATAAATAACAACAAATTTTAGCTATGTAATTAGGCATAAATAACAAAAATGGAGTATAAAGAACTAACGAATTGCAAATCAAAGAGGGTAAAGAAACATTGTTATGGAAGTAGGAAGAAAACTGATTATCCAGCATCAATCTTGATGTAAATTCCAACCACACATAGAAGCATAATCTAATTGTGATCAGCACACATATATGGAAGAATGAGGAAGGGATCAGGAAAATCAAGACAGAAGCCACATCCACAAAAAAAATAAAAATTACAAGAAGAAACATCCCTTGGAACTGCATACAGCTACACATGTCATCCATGCACACCGACTCTCACATCTGTTGGAACTTCTTAGAGTTGCATGGTGTCATCATGCTCATCGAATGTCACATTTCTCATTTTAATAATTGAAATAAAAATATATATTTTAATAAAAAAAAAAATGTTAATAATAAATAAAATGAAATATTGACACGATAAAGTATTTTTCATGAAACCTACTTGCTTCTCTAACACCATTTTAAATCGCAATTTCCAACGCTGGAGGATTATTTTCTTCATGATTATCTACCCATCCAGAAGAGAAGCTACGGTTCTGAAGTAGCTGAGCTCTGCTATCCACAGTTATGTACAATCCTGGAACAATGTCGTTTTGAGAACTGCTTGGCACCTTAACAGTTTTGAGAACTGCTTGCACCCTATCAGTTTTGTTCAATGCCTAAACGAGAACTGCTTGACACCTTACCGGTTTTGTTCAGATTAATATATGCTACTGGAACAGATTAACATATGCTGCTGGAAGTTTCAAGTGCTCGTGTACATATCCTACATCAGTTGTAGCATGATGGTCATCTCAATCAAATGGTAGACCTAAGAGAGAAAATTAGCAATGTTGCAAGATGCCCATAGCTCCAAGGTAGCAGGGCATTTCGGAGTACACAAGACGTTGATTCATATACAATGTCACTACTCTTGTTTCTTCAAAGGTTTCATACTCTGCATGGCTAACATATAAGTCAAGGGCTGACAAAACCAAATTCGAAAAGGTAACAAGTTTCTCCATTGAGGTGTCTTTGTTGTGTGACAGTGCATACATTTCCTGATTGAGTCTGCTGGTCTTGCTCTCTCTTCTTATTTCTTTGGCTCATCTTGGTAGGTTCCTTTGCATGGAAGTAGGATTCTACAAAGAATTATGAATCTGAAGATAGCACTTTGTGCAGTGGCAACAGCAGGAAATGGCACTGAAATGATGTGTGGACTTGGCAGAGGAATGGCATTGCCAAGGCCAGGATTTCCAGGATTAGGATCAGCAGGAATTCCTGGGATGGTTTCTTCAAGAATTAGTAACATGCTTTCTTCTAATGGTCTTGGGTTGCCTGTCAGTAGTCTAGCTCCTCCTGGAACCATGCATGTTCCGAGAAGTATGCTTTGGAGGCCAAGAGATGTGTAGATGTTGCAGGTAACCTCCTATATTTTACTTTTTCATTCAAATATTTCTACGTTTGCTTTGATAGCACACTGAAATGCTACAACTAATTTTTGTAAGATATTCTAATAGGGATTTGAGCTTCGGTTCTAGAATATTTAATAATATTTTCAGTCTGACATTTTGGATGAAATACCTGTTTCCTGTATGTTGCATAATAGTTATCTTCAGACTGAAGTTTTGGAGAAATGTGTATCTTATCTTTTTTCATTTGAGGATCTAATTTCATAAATTAAGAGTCTTTAAGATATTGCGATTTGCATATGTTGGAGACTATGTATCTTGGCATGGACCATGAGAAATCATGGTTGTTATGTTACTGAAGCCAGATTTGGTGTTTTTGTTCATGGATGCTAAATGGTTGCGAGGGCATGGGAAATGGTATTGTTTAACTTTAGAATTTTCATTGTGTTCAAAAAGTTGTCATATTGTTTTATTTTATCTGAATATTTATAGACTTCGTCTGTTGTTTGGTAGGAATAGTCATCTAATTAAATTTATTTTGTCCACAGACTACTAGTATAACAAAAATGTTATCCTCATCCTCATAAATTGTTAGTTTAGCACAGGGAACCCTGCGCAAACATCAACAAGAATAGAGTAAAGATAAGCTAGTCCTTTATATTTTGTTTTCTAATGGTTGGTATGTATTTAAAATTCTCCACAAGCAAGCAAGGAGATTTACTCGAAATGTTAGTCTTGCACTGTAGCAATGAAAATAAACAGGTGGGTTTGAGTCAAGCTTGTTGTCAAGATGTCAATTATTAGTTCACAAAATAAAGTGCTCTACTGGTTTATTATTGCAGATGGTGTTTTCTATGAGTACCTTGCATATTAGTTGAAGGCATAGCTACACCTGCAGCAACAACCTGAATTCTATCCTGCGTATGCCACGCTTAAAGAACTGTCCGCAGGTTCCCATGCACATGGCCTATTTTTGGGTTTTTTTTGGTTCCGCTGGCTCCTCTTCCAATTTGATTTTTTTTATTTTTTTGGTTCCTCTGGATCCTCCTGCAACAATTTGTCTGGTTCCTCTAGTTCCTCCTTTAAGTTGTACTGTTGTTCCAGTAAATTGTCCTTCAAATCCTGTTAATAGGGAGCATGACATCTAGATCACAAGCTTGTACAAGATAGAGCATTCATGTACAAGACAGAGCATTCAACCTACGAACATGTAGAAAGCTATAGCCACCATGCCAGTCCATGCATGCACAAAGCCATGTGGTGTTCCAGCCCTGTGGTGTGCCATGTGAAGTGTGCCATGTGTACTGACAAAAGTGTGCCATCTATATTAACCATAGACAATGTTTTCCGAAGCATAATATGAACCAAATATTATGGAAATAACATTTAATGTTTGTTAACTAATGCTGGCATTAACGGGATGAAACTGCTTTAACACTGATTTTCTCTAACACTGATTGGGAAAAAATAAATATAGCCTATGTTTTTGCCTCTCGCCTTGGGAAGAGGCAATATAACACAGTAAATTACTATGTACCAAAAAACTTTCGGTATACTCCCTCAATCAGCACTAAGAAGCAGGTCACAAACAAGTCAACTAATGTTAACATCATGGTTTCCGATTACTATAGTCCTTGGCCATTGCTAGATGGCAGGGACTAATAAGTGAAAATTGTTTGAATCCATGTTATAGTACGATTTTGGAGGTTTTAATAGATATGATATATTTTTAGTGGTTTGTTTTATTTATTTTTTTGTTTTTTGTTTAGTTGCTTTGGGGAGATATTATAGGATTGAAATTTATTTTAAAATTAAATTAATTAATTATATAATAAAATGAGAAATTGCTTAATTCCACTATAAATGAGATATGAGTATTTAGAATTAAAAATAAATATTTTTTTTAAATGTTAATTTTATACTTACATTTGATCTAATTTTAAAAATATATGTCACTCAACTAACCTTCTTCATCTTTTAATTCAACAAATTATGGTGATTGAGAGTGCTCCCTTGATCCGGATTTAAACAGGAACGCAATAGATTACAGAGATAACCATAAATACAGAGATGCGATAACCATAAATAAAGAGATGCAACGGAAATAACACTCATTTCATTAATGGAAAATACTGAAACATGCTTACAATCAGAAATGGAAAGAAACTAGCTAGGGCGATGGTAGCTTATCTCTGAGAAGAGATGTGATGGCTACATCCCTCTGAACTGCGTTACAATGAGGCTCGAAGGCCTATTTATTGTTGAGAAACAATGAAAAACCCTTAACATTCCAAAACCTAACCCTAGGAGATGAAACGCCAAACTGTGGGCCCCGTTTGGGGGTAAGTTGGTACATCAACTTCCCGGGGTCGTAACTTTAGCATATGATCTCCGTTTGCCGCGTACAATAGCTCATTAGAAAGATCTATTCGAGCACTATCATTGTTGGAACGGGCAACATCGGTCCATTGCATGGACACATGTTGCCCCCGGATTCCCCAAAAAACGTCGTTTAGGGCCTCAAAACGGCTCCGGAAGTTCAGGACCCGAAAAACTGCTAAAAATAGTAAGTTGTGCTACAATTAAGGAAACTGAAAATGCTGAAAGAGACAATGATGGGGGTCCAGATGGACTTGGCAGGTGGCCACCAATATCCACCTGGATCATTCCTTCACATCTTTTTTAACATAAAAATAAGATCTAAGTGTACTTTTACCATCATCATCGTTACAAGAAATTGAATGTATTAATTTAGCATAACAAAAGCTACAAAATCTAGAATCAAAATAAAGATTCAATTGGTATTCAAAGTGTATCTCACTTAACTATCACAACAATATAAAGCATTGTGTAAACTAAGAGATCCCTTCAAAGTACCTTGATGTATCCAAAGGAAAAAAAGGTTTTAGATACCAAAGGTATAGTAACCTTGTGTTAAGCCCATACAAAAGTGACTATTCTTTAAATTACAATATAAATTTTGATGTTATTTATCCAATTCAATATAAAGTTTGATAGAAAGAAATTTCATGGATTATTGTTTGAGTTAAATCATTTAATTTATATTTTATATATCCTATATCTATATATATATATATTATTTATTCATATTATTTTTTGAAATCCTTACAAAGTGATTTAATCTTATTATCTCCTAAATGAAAATATATATATATATTAATATAATATATAATATATATATATATATATACTAATATAATATATAAATATATATTATATATATATATATATATAACTTAATAATTTTATTTATTTTTTAAATATATATTTAGAAGTATTTAATAATATAAAATTTATTTAAATATTTTTTATTAATTTTTTATATTTTTATTTTTGAGCTTTGTCATACGGAATTAAATCTTTGATGAAGGGGATAACAACCAGTTATCCCTATCATTTGGTGAGGTTAAAAATTTAATTTAATTACTGGTAGTTATTAGGTGGATGGTATGGATTTATCCTCCATAAAATATACATAGAATATTTTTGGAAGTAAGCATAATAGAGGGTTGGGATTTATCTCAAAGGCAGTTATCCACTTTCTTATTTTCAATTTAATTTAAAAACTATCATGTGGGAAAATGTCATTGAACTTTGATTAGTACCCTATCAAAGAGAAGGACTATAAAAACTTACCTAGAAAGCAAGGTACCATATTTGCCTTAGAAACACTAAAATCCTTGCTGAAGAAGGCAGTCAATACAAAACAAAATAAAAAGAAGCATTGGATATGATGATACATTTGAAAAATATCAACAAAGATGCTAATCTTGTACTAATTAACAATCAACTCTCCTTACTCTCACTACTCTGTTCATATTTCAAACTTTTTTCTTTCCTCCTTTAATTTGGTTAGTTTCTTCTTCCTCATTCCTCCACCCATGGTTCTCTTTGGTTGCATTTCCTCTTTTGCTTCCTTCCTCCTTCTCCCTTGTCCAATCTTCGATGAAATATATGTCATCTCCCATGTCATTTTCCTATTCTTCCTTTTGTCTTTCTTCGCTCTTTATCTCCCCCTTTCTTTTCTCTCTCCTTACTATCCCTTTTTTAGTCCCTCTAAACTAAGTTCTCCTTCCTCTTTGTATTTCCGTACCCTCATTTACGTCTTTAATTTATCTCTCATTATCTTGTACCTTCTCCTTTATCTTATTTCTGCCTTTAATGCTTCTGATTATCTCCAGCTTCCACTTAACACACTACCATTTCTTCTCTCCTCCCCTTCCCTTTCCTTGGTATTTCTTCCTTTTTTTCCCCCTTCACCTTTCTCTCTCTTTCCTATTCTCCATATGCCAGAAATCCCCAACATATACTTTTGATTAGTTTTTATTCTCTTCCTTTTCTTCATAAATTTTTCTTTTACTTAACATGTTTCCCCTTTAAGTTTCCCTTAATTTCTCTTAAATTTTTTGTACTTTATTTTTTTGGTAGACTCCTATACATTAACTTAATAACTTATATTCTTAAGTAGATATTAATTAATATATTATATTGTAGGTTTAATATCATAAATATACTAATTTTCTTACACATTGTATATTAATGTGTTAAAAGTTCCATATTAATAATATAATACATCAATTAATATTTGTATACGTATTTTTATATTGAGCATTATATTATCTAGTCTTGGTGATGAACCACACTAGATGGTTTGAAACAGGTCGAAAAATGTAGTCATAACAATTACATTTTTTATTATCATTTTGGATTTAAATATTTAAATTAATATCTAATCAATAATTATATATTATTAGAAATTTACAATTTATCGTTATTATATACTTATAAAATTTACATTTATTATTTTATTATTATTTCCATTAATACAAATAATTAAATAATTTAATTATTGTTTCTGTTAATTTATAGGATTCTCCTTTTTCAGCGTTTTCCCTCTTGTTTTTTAGCCGACATGTTCTGGTGTTTGTTTCCCTAACTTCCTCCTATATACATTCCTTATCTCCTGCAACTCTTCCCTTGACAAACGGTCCTAATCATGAATGTTGTTTTCGATTCAAAACATCAACAAGAGGGGCTGCGGGGCAGCTAGTCCCTGCCCCAGCCCAATAGTCAAATAAAAAGTCGAAATGTTTAAGAAGTGCGTTTGTTAGGTTGCCAGTTTACTTAGTTGAGACCCAGTAGCAAATGCGGCAACGATCTGATTCAATCCAGTGATCACCAGTGAGGCCACACTAAAGTACCTGTAACTTTGAAAACTTACTTGCAGCTCACTTGCAAACAGAGCTGCAGCACAGGTCGATTTTCAAGAGGTTAATGCCTTCAGAGAAGATTGTTTATTCTTCAAGCCCGTATCACCAGCAATCAAGTGCTGCAGAGAGGGGTAAACTGGTTTTCTTTGAAGGAACTCGACAATTTGAGCTGGAGGATCTTCTCCGTGCTTCCGCTGAAATGCTTGGGAAGGGTAGCTTTGGAACTGCATATATGGGTAGCTTTGGAACTGCATATAAAGCTGTGTTGGAAGATGCTAATGTTGTTGCTGTGAAGAGGTTGAAGGATGTGCATGGTCCAGGGAGAAGAGATTTCGAACAGCATATGGAACTCCTAGGAAGGCTGCGGCATTTGAATCTAGTAAGCTTAAAGGCTTATTACTATGCAAGAGATGAGAAGTTACTTGTTTATGATTATATGGCAAATGGAAGTCTATACTCCCTTCTTCATGGGATGTTCAATATCGCGTTTCTTTTCCCTTTTTAGTTGTATTCCCCCGTTGCCT
>APFE030215442.1:3828-15310 GCA_000404065.3 Pinus taeda
TCTTAAATATTATATTCTGGATAAAATATGTCTGCTTCAGCAGAAGCAACAAACATAATGGACTTTTACAAAAGAAGCCTAGCCCAGAATGGTACAGGAGGCCTATAAAAAAGAAACCCCGAGACAGCATTACCAACAGACTTCCATGCAAGAACAGAGAAGACGAACTAGATATGGCATTGCGCTGTCGTTTACAGGCAATCGGATGAAACTAGACAGCGAGATTGAAAAGAAACCTGAGATAAAGACTCCATGTACATGCATTGTTCCAGGCTGAGAGATCAGAAGGCCTGTTGAAAGCCCGAGACCTCCTAAAACATCTGATATTCCTATATTGACATGAGGCGAGAAACGAAATAGACAAAGCATCTGCATACTTATGCTGTCATTACATGCAATGGCCGGATTCGGACAAAAACCAGACAGCAAGATTGACAAAGATCCATGAGGTGAAAGACTCCCATTTTCTGGCATAGCAACAGGCTGAAAGACTCCCCGCGACCACCTGTGCAACAGATAATTCCTACATTTGACATGAAGCAAGTAGCAAAACACTTGCACCACCAACATGAAGACAAAATTTCGATCCCGAAACAGCAGAGAGAACCAAGAGACAGGAGACATTGGAAAAGATTTGACTATCAGGCACTGCTTCAGGCAAGAAAGGACCATATACAGGCAGAGAGAAAAGATAAAAATCCACTGAAACAGCTTGCTCCAAAAGAGAGAAAGCACAAAAAATCCAGAAGAAAGAACAGCTGATATCCATGGAGCTGGTGGCTCAGAGATAGGAGGCTTTGACAATGCTTAGAAGAGTAGACACTGGCCTTTTTGCATCTTGGAAGATGAAAGAATTCCTCCATTTCCAGATAAGCCAGCAAAAGTGAGTGAAGAGGGATCTCCGCGTGTCTGACTGACCACTCCACCATCGGATTGCTTCCTGGATGCGTGCATGCTTACAGGCGGGCTCTGGTTGGATGCTGGGTAGGTGCTGGATGCTGGTCTTCCTCCAGACGCGTGGGCCGAAGTCGCTCCTCCATGATCAACCTCAACTCAAAAACGTCTTTCTCATGATGGCATTGTTATTTCATTCTTGAATTTTTAAATTTTTTTTTGTTGTACTGGATTACTTTGTTTATAGGATTATTTTAGCCCTTGGAGTTTTCGGTTTTTGTGCTTGGATTATTGTAGGGTTTGCTTATTAGAATCAATTTTGGTTGAAATGGTTATAGATTTATTTTAACCATGAGTTTATTAAAATTATATAGATGAAATCTCTTAAAGTTCGACTGTGAAATTTTAAAAAATGTATATTTCAAGAGTTTTGATTCTTCTCTGCTTCTGTAGATTTGTAGTTAAAATAAGCATAGTCTAAAAAAACCACAAATTAGTCTGTAAAATATTGGAAATTTTGATAAGATTATGAATTTTTTTTTTAAATCTAGGTTATAGCTGTCAAACTTCAGGATTTTGGGTGCTCCAAGGGTTCTTGATGGCGCTGAATCCATTTCCACCATAAAAAAAAGATTCAAACACTCCAATATTTTGATTTTTTGAAGAATTTCTTTTATAGGATTCCAGCAAGAAAACTATCATCCGAGCGAATTTGTGGCGTCGGTAGACAATGTCGTTAAAATAGATATACAATGGTTATACACACACAAACCATGTGTAATTTTTCATTATTTAAATTGCATCTTTGAATGTATAAATGAATTCAAATTTTAAATTGAATTTTTAAATATATAAATGGATTCAATGGCTTGCAAATCTCTTTTGGCCCTTGGGGCGTAAAATTGCAATTTCACCATATCTTTAATAGATTTTAGACAAAATTAATTATAAAATATATCTACAAATGTATAAAGAATGGAAAATAATAAGACTACTTGAAATTATTTAACCATAATTTTTTTTTTTAATTGCTTTATATAATATAGACATAGATTTTGTAACATAACCCCAAAAAAATTAAACCTGTAATATTCTAATATTCTAAGTCTATGGAGAATGAGCTAATAATTTAGTGTGATGCATCATAAATGTATGCTTGCCTTATAGATTATAATGTTGAATATCAAATGACCATGTTTGATATGAGGAGGTTGTGTTGCATACTATGTTTTTCCCCTCTACTTATATATGTTAAACATAGAAGTTCTAGTCATTATGCATGCAACTCATTTATTTTATATGATTTCATAAAGACTGCTCCCAATTTGGGGTAATGGCTCCATTTGCTAATGGCATAATCCTTTTTGTAGCAAGTTGGGTTTATCTACTTGATTATGATGGTGGTGGAGTTAGCTTGTTTGTAAAGATTGGTTTCTAGCATTCATATTGTGGACATGACTAAATATCAACTAACTCCCCTCATAAAAAAGGAATAAACCATGGACTTTACATCTAATACATTAATGATATGATTTCTGAAGAAATGCAAGCATCATTAATCAATTATCTTACCCATTCAAAGGGTCTCGTTCTTATGAACTAACATCAATGCAACTAGATTTGAACTTCACAAGGTTTTATGGTCTTTATAGGTGGCTTTGTAGTGACTGCTTAATATAATGACTACTATATTTTATAGTTTTATGTAATGTATGTGTCATATACCCACAGGTCTTTCTTGGGCTCTACAGCACTTCATGTGCACAAATTGCTAGACTAGTTCTTTTTTAACATAACAAAGTACATACTTCATATGCTCAAACAAATAGTTGCAGACAGATCATGTATATTTGAATTCACTTATTATCATAGTGTAAATATAAAGCATCTTACGAATAGGCAAGCATGAACACATAGTTGTAACCGAGGGCATAAGTAAATAGAACTTATGATATGTTAGGAACAATGGTGTGGTAAATGGTGCAACATTTGACTTTTAACCAAGTATATCATAGGGTTTTTCATGCACATTATAGAGCACATATAATGGATACTAATATGCATAGTGTTGGACAATCTAGGAGGGAAGGTATTTAAACAATTCTCCTTTTCCTTGATAAAAGCTTGCGAACTTATATTAGCTTCTTATTATTCTTTGTTAGATTATTTTTATAAAAAAATTTATCAAGAGCATAAACAATAAAGGCAATAGACATAAGAAGTAGGTTCCAAGTCAGGGAAAAACCCCTCTAAGGGGAAAACCTAGAAGTAATCTATTCTCTTCTTATAGAATCTAATCAAATGAGAAATCCAAGACTCCAAGACCAAAGTCAAGACCTCCTCCAAGCACCAAATCAGCCATCCAAGAATCACTTTCAAATAAGTCAAAGATTGACCATGTCAATAAAGGCCAAACTTCTTCCAATCTATTGCTCTTTAGAATTTCAACCTTTTATTTCAAATCTACAACTTTAGCCCCTAGAAACAACGAAAACCCTAGCCTTCTTACACGTGTTATCCTCCCAAGAGATTTTCCTTCAAGCGAGTCAAGGTCTTCAAAGTCAATGAAAGTCAAACTTGATCAAATCAAAGTCTCGACCCTCTATCTAAGTCTGCAACTTCGACCTGCAACTTTCGGTTCTGTAACAAATGCAGAAACCCTAGTTCCTTTGCATGTGTGAGAGAAAATGATCGCAAAACTCATATTTTTGGTTTCTTCTTGAGATGCTTCTTTCTCCTAGACCTTTGATCTCTTTTCCCTTGCTTTCTTCCTTGAGATTGAATTGCAGAAGTGTGTGTCCAAATGAGGTCAAGAAACTTCTATATATATGCTTTTGTAGAGGTTGAATAACCTCAAACTGGCCTGACTTCATCTACCAGGGTTGACTTGGTCTTGGAGGTCACTATTGACTTTCTAGACTCAAAAATAATATATTTTACATGTTACAACTTGCCCAATAGGGTCTTACATAAATGATAAACACTCTCTTGATTCAAGAAAAATATTCTTTTGACTTGAAAACCCCTAGGAGCATGAAATGCATACTTGACCTAGTTGACCAATAACATGGAGCATGAAACCCATGCTTAAAAATAATATTTTTCTTTCTTTCTTTTCTTGTAACATAAGATATACATAGTGACATGAGTATCATGACAATTATGAAGACCAAAACTAGTTATATTTTCCAACACTCCCTCTTAACTAAGGAGGTATTCATAATTGTACAACTGGTACAAGGATATTCTCAAACTGAAGAGTTCTCATAAGAAGAGTCGGATTGATAATCCATATTTAAGAATCAACATCATAACTATCATTGTCAACATAGTAAGGCCTTAATTTGACAAGCTCTATTTATATTAGATCATAATACTAGGAGGATTTACGTGAGATACCACACTACCTCTAAAGGTACATACCCCATCCAGATGTTCACTAGGTATGTCCTTTTAGGACTAATCTTATATTGGATTTCCTGTCCTTAAAGAATATCAGTCCTCTTCGATCACTCTTTTCTTGGATACTTGTCCTATCCTCAAAGAGTATTAGTCAACACGAATACTTCCTATATTGGATTGTTTATCCTCAACGAGTATTAATCTCATATGCTTATCTAATCTTCCATTCTCCTTCCTAGTGCCTTCACTAAGACTTACGGTTATTAGTCCTGGTCTAGTGCATGAAACATGGAGAATATGATGTCTAGCATCACTCCCTCTCAATTAGAGAGGAGATCCTCATTCTCTCTTGATTAGGGAATTGATCCTTGCTCCTTTTTCAAGCATTCAAGGATACTTCTTACTCCCTTTCAAATGTAGAGGAGTTTCCTTACTTCCTTTTAATTAGGAAGTCATAACAACAAGATCTTTAGCTTATATTCACATATATATATATATAATATTATATATATATATAATATATAATATATATATATCAACTATTAATTCTTCATGGAAATCTTCAAGTAGTAGTTGCATGGATCCTCATTTCCTCGACATCTCATCATATTGATTTTCTACCTTCCTTAATGTTATGGAGCCATCCTCTTTCTTTGATTTTGTGATAGGCTTCAAGCCACCAACCTTTCATATCACTTTTCTCTATTCATAATCAATAAAGGAATTATATTGATCCTTATCAAAGCAGAGCTAATGATATCTCCCTCTAGACATGAATATGGTCTTTATTGTTATTGAAACACAAATATCAGGTTATATTCTTATATTGCTACCTTTCAATTCCCAAGATGATGATGTAAACATCTTGACCACATAAGCCTTCAAGGATTACCAAAACCATTCACTTTATCCATATGTTCTCTGAATTGAGTTCAAAACCAACATTTGAACTTGCCTCACTTGTCATTATGAATTTTTGCAAAAAGTTTGCAGGTAGCAGAACTATATATCAACTAGATAACCAATACCAACATGTTAATATCAGAATTACCTTATCATGATGGCCCTTTCATCAAAGTATATGCTTACTTGTATTCTTTGAGATCAACATCCTTCCACATGGTCCATCTCCATATTGTACAAGAATCCTTCTCCATGCATTCACATTAGACAAAATTTTAGGCTAAAAGTGGCCTCCTAGGGAAAACTAATAAAATAATAGGAAAATAATAAAATGAGTGTTATGAATTTTGTAGGAAAAGAAGAAAATTATTTTTTTTCCATTATATTTTTTGCTTATCTCCTTATAGGTTTACTCAAATTTCACGTTTAGACACTCATAGGTTTAATTTGTATCAAAATTAAATTATGCATTCAACGAGTACCCATCATGCATACTTTTAAGAAGACCCACGTTGATAAAAATTGAAAATACATTAAAAAACATGTTGAACAAATTTTTTTAATGTATCTTCAATTTTTATCAATGTGGGTCTTCTCAAAAGTATGCATGGTGGGTACTCGTTGGATGCAAAATTTAATTCTACATCCAACGAGTGTCTACAATTGAAATTTGAGTAAACTTGTAATGAGGTAAGTCAAAGATACAATTAATTTTTTTTTTTTAAATTTTCCCTTCAAAATATTCACATGTGCCTCTTTTTAAATTTAAAGGATTTTGATTGATTTACATATTTTGCGCGTGAAAATTTCATGGGCACTTTTAGGCTGAAATTTCCTCGAATGCTTTTAATCAAAGTGTCCATGGATCAAACTAATTAGCAAGCTACAATATTTTCCTTGGAGTTATCATTATTAACCCTCTTTCTTTCTTCCAGAGACCATACTTGATGTTTAGCAATATCGTTGTGTTTATGTCATGCTATCTTTCGGGAGAGTCTTGATCTTTAGCGATTCCAAAGCATACCACACTTCTTCTTCCAAGCATAGAGTAACCACATGGAAGACTTACTGAGCACACTTTTATAACCAATTCTTTTTGCAAGATTCTTATATATATGAACCTTACCTTAGAGGAGAGTTACTTAAAAAAATATGCATACATTTGCTTCCATTTAACCATCTAGCCATACTTTCTTTGAATGAGTTTTCTTCTAGCCTTATTGAAGATAAGCTTTCCTTCCTTAAGAGTAAAAAGACTTCAATTTTGTCTTTCAAACTATCATTCGACCAACTGCACACCTTCATCCTTCAAGACTAATATTTCCATACTAGATGGAATGCAAACTAGTCATGTCATAATGCTTCTTCGAAGAACCTTCCTAAATGATGGTTCTTATTGCAGGATCTTGATGGTCCTTCTCTGCAAGATGACTACCTCTAGCATTATGTTAGAAAATGATAGGATGAGCTATAATGTGCAATATGGTCCCAATCTTCTCATTCTTGAAAGCTAGAAGACTCCTTTCAAAGCAACTTGATCATGTAGACTTTAATTCCTCTACTATCATATGCCTCTTTCCATTATGCCATGCTTTACAAAAACCGAGACTCTTCTACAAAATGCAATCATG
Source organism: Pinus taeda (assembly GCA_000404065.3). Lineage (NCBI taxonomy): Eukaryota > Viridiplantae > Streptophyta > Pinopsida > Pinales > Pinaceae > Pinus > Pinus taeda. The sequence continues at coordinate 10,659 of APFE030215442.1, forward strand.
CATGTTATTCTACTTTGTACTTTCTGATAAAATAAAGACAAATTAGATCCAACTGAGTCAATAATGGATCTTGAAGTCCATATGAATCGCTCTGCAACCAAAAACCTAATGGTGGCAAGGCGGTAAAAACTCTAGGGAGGAGAGAAGGTTTGGCCAGGGCGCAGACACCAGAGGGACTTAGCAGAAGAAAAGGCTAACATCTGAGATACAAAAGGCATGACAAAAGATGTCAGGAGGGGAGAGATCCCCTCCTATAGGGATACTGTGACAGGAGACGATCTGAATAGTCAGGCGAAAAAGGAGAAACAGAGCGCTGGACCGGTGCTGGGAGCAACTTGACAGGCCGGCCGAAGGGGCAGATGCCTGCCATGTGCAGAGGAGAGACCCAAGTTTGTGATTCCATCGAATAAACTGGAAGGGTACAAAAGCTATATGAAGGATCATGTTCTTATTTGCAAGTTCATGGGAGTCTGGCCGTCAGAAAAAGAACTTACTAAGTGGATTCAACAAAAATGGCATCCGCAAGGCCACATTGAGCTCAAGCTGGGAGCGAAGGGATTTTTCACGGTAATATTCTCAAACCTAAAAGATAAGGAAAAAGTTTTTGAAAATGGCCCCTATTTCTATTATAATGCTGGTATGTTCATACGTTATTGGGAGGAATGCTACAACCCTGATAGGGAAAAATTTCTAGCAGCGCCAGTCTAGGTTTGATTATTTGGGCTACCTATAGATTTCTGGGATCCAGAAATTTTGGAGGGGATAGGAAACTCAATAGGAAGTTTTGAATCCACGAAGAAGGGAAGGTACACCTCATACGCTAGGATATGTGTCTATATGAACTTAGCAAATCCCATGCTAGACTCTGTGGAAATAGAGTATCATGAAGAAGTATGGCAACAAAACTTAGACTACGAACACATACCATTTAGATGCCGTAGGTGCCATGAACATGGCCATTTGGCTAAGGAGTGTCCGATTACATGGGAAGAAGAAGAAAGGAAATGTAACCTACAAAAAAGAGGGCCAGTTTACCAAGAAGGATTCCACGAGGTGAAAAGTAAACGGAAATTGAACAAGGAAATCCCCAGGGAAGACAGGAAGGAAAAACAATCAACCCCAAAGAAATCAAACAACTTTGAAATATTATAGGAGGAGGGTGAAGAGGAGGACCAAACTATGGAAAATCAAGAGGATAAGGAGTCAGAAAATAGCGCGAGTAGTGAAAGAATCCACACAAAAAGGAAAGCCCCAAGCGAGACCATGGACAAAGGTAAAGAACAGGAAGAACCCACCGAAGAGATGGAGATGGACTTGGAAACAAACAAGGAAGATTTAAGCCAAGAGGAAGAAGTACTAAGAAAACTACTGAATGAGTGGAGGAACTTGGATGAGAGGTTTATCCCGAAAGATCAAAAGAGGCTGTATGCGGAAACCTTTCAACAGTATAAGGCTAAACTAGAAAAAGCTAAAGATACACCAGAAGAATATCAAGAGAGCCAGAAGGAAAGCAGAACAGATCAGACAGGCCAAGGAAAGGGGGGAAAAAGAGGAAGGAAAACTCTTGAGGATTCCATCCAATTAATGGGAGAAATGCTGGTGAATACAGGGAGAGTGGTACCACTGTCAGCGGTGTTCCAAAACCTATCCCAAATTAATCAATGATTTTGACATCATGGAATATTAGAGGCCTAAACAGCAGAGGGAAATAGAGACATTTAGCGGCAAGACTGAGGAAGGACAAACCCCAAATCATGATGATTCAAGAAACTAAAATTTCAGGTCAGAAGAAGGGGGAAATTCTTAATAAAATAACACCACGATATGAACAAGTTACCATTGATGCCAAAGGAAGTGCACGTGGGATAACAGTTATTTGGAATCCAACAGAAGTCCTATCAGATTGGTGGATAGGAATGCCAAGAATCCTGACTAGAAGATTCAGACTCATTGGGAAAAGTGACTGGGTGGTGGTGTCGCCTGTCTATGGGCCCCATACCCAGGTTGATAAAGACCTATTCCTGACCCATTTAGAAAAAATTAAAAACATGCACTAGGAACAGAGATGGATTATCGCAGGGGACTTTAACCTGACCATGTCAAGAGAAGAGAAAAAAGGAGGAATAAGTAGAGAAGATCCGGAGATGGAAATATTCAGAGATGTTCAAACAGAGTTAAGGTTGGTAGATATTCCCACTATAAATGGGAAATTCACCTGGAACAATAGAAGAGGGGGGACCAAACAAATCGCGTCAAGACTAGATAGATTCCTAGTATCGGAGTCCATAATAGGGCTGGATATATTTTATGAAGCCTATATCCTACCCTTTATAGGGTCTGACCACTGGCCAATCAAGCTAGAAATATCTTTGAATGATCAGAATAAAAGGATACCCTTTCGTTTTGAATCCTTTTGGCTCTGAGCCCCAGATTTCTTGGACAAAGTAAAGAACTGGTGGCAGGAGAGTAAGAAGGCAACGGAGGGCTGGAACAAAATGCATTCGTTCCAGATCAGAATTAAGGAAATAAAGAGCAAAATAAAGAATTGGAATCGAGAAGAATTTAGCAATATACAACAAGAGAAAGATAAAGTACAGACTAGACTAGAAGAAATACAACAACGAATAATTACAGGTGGAAGGAATGAGGAGGTAATTGAGGAGGAAGGCAGGGTAATCAACCAATTGGAGAAAAGACGAAAATAGGAAGAAATTCTATGGAAACAGAAATCCCGTGTCCAATGGCTAAGAGAGGGAGAAAATAATTCCAAATTCTTTCACAAAGTGATGCTGAATCATCGGCATCACAACATAATATTTTCGTTGAAAGACAGTCAAGGAAACATAGTGTTGAAGCAGAAAGATATGGAACAGCTCCTCGTGGAGCACTTTAAAGGAGTCCTAACATAACCTAACATCAACATAATAGAGGACATAGAAAGGGTCTGCCAACATATCCCTAAGAAAGTCACCAGGGAACAAAACATGGCTATGCTCAGGGTAATATCCAAGGATGAAGTAGAGGAAGTGGTTAACAAAATGGCAAAGAATAAGGCATCGAGACCCGATGGTTTTACCATAGAGTTTTACCAACCAACCTGGAGTTTTAGAGGAAATGATTTGCTGGATTTGGTGGAGGAATCAAGGTGTTCTAAAATAATGCACCAGGGACTGAATGCCACTCTCTTGGCATTGATCCCTAAGAACAGCAGTTTGGACGAACCACATGGATTTAGGCCCATATCCTTGTGTAACGTGGTATATAAAATTTTAGCTTCAATTATGGTAAATAGACTCAAGCCGATTCTGCCAAAGCTCATATCGCAAGAACAAACAGGCTTCGTCAAAGGGAGATAGATAACAGATGGAATCATAGTGGCCCAGGAAGTGATTCACTCCCTGAAAAATTCTAGAAACCCAAGCATGCTTATCAAACTAGACTTGGCAAAGGCGTATGACCGCATTAGCTGGAGATTCTTGGAAAGCATTCTCAAGGCCGATGGATTTGATCAAAGATGGGTAAATTGGATCCTATCAATGGTAAGTACCCCCGTCATGTCAGTCTTGCTGAATGGTACCCCCTCCGAAGCCTTCAACCCAACGCGCAGATTAAGGCAGGGAGATCCCTTGTCTCCTTTCCTTTTTATCTTGGTCGTGGAAGGTTTGGGTAGGCTGGTCAAAGCCCAAGTCGCCAGGGATCAGATAAAGGGGCTTCGAATATGTGTGAATGATCTCTCGGTTTCGCACCAGCAATTCATGGACGATGTCATGTTATATGGCCAAGGCACGTTCAAAGAGGCCCAAAAGATTGTTAAAATATTATCTGAATTTAATCAAGCTTCTGGGACAAAGCTTAATAAGGAGAAAAACTGGGAAAGAATCTGTGAGCATGCAGCTGACCTGAGACATGGGAGAACAAAGTCTTCGGCCTTAGCGGAGCATGTGGACAAGACTAGTCATCATGTCTGTATTGAGGAGGCCAAAGTTATTGCCAAGGTGGCTCAGTTCCATCATCGTAAGTTAAGGGAAGCTATAGAAATTGAAAAGAGGCCGAAAAATCTCAACAGAGATGATGGCTGGAAGGTAAGTAGGTGTTGGATCCCCGCCCTGTCTTCTTAGAGTTTCTTCGCCCCCCCCCCGTCCCTGTGTTCTTGATCTTGCTTTGTTCCCCTCGAGGCCTTCCGATCCTTCCTCTCTCGCCTTGGATCTAGGGTTTCCTTTAGTTTTTGTCTGGTTCTTCTCCTCTTGTGTCTCTTTGTCGCTCTTCCTGGTTGTTTTCTTTCTGTTCGGTTTGTAGAATCTCGTGTAGCTATGGACATAGATAGCTGATGACTGTTCATTCTTCTTTTTCTTTTCTGTTGTTGACATTAAGATTTTCGTTCTTCTTACTTTATGTCATATAGGATTTATTTAGATATATAGATATATGATTAATTTAAATAATCCAATTAAATTAATTCTCTAAAAACTAGTCACGTTTCTATTTGTCATATGTTTTTACCTAATTTATCTTGTTCATAAAATTAATTAATACTAATAATATGAATAATAACAATAATATAAATATAAATTAAAACAAATAATAATTAAACAATAAATTAACATACTTATATAGGTTTTAAATTAATAAATTACTTTTTAAATTAAGAAGAA
>APFE030215443.1:0-26692 GCA_000404065.3 Pinus taeda
TTACATACCTCCTTCCGGCTTGCTGGGGACTATTAGACCTTTGACTCATGACCTTGCAGTGATTTTGACCAAAACCCTAGACCTAAGACTTGGGATTTCGAGACAAAAAATAAAACACGTGTAACACAAGCTCATTCAAATGATATGACCTGATCCAGCAAAGCCAAGAAGGGAACAAAGACCAGCTCCTCCATCAGTGTTATGGCATGCCTAACGGGATGCAAAACTGATGCTGATGAGACACCTACCTATTCATATGCAAAGAGCTGTTGATCACCGATGGAGGGCTCAAGACCGACACTAACACCTTCTACGGATAGAAGCAATCTCCCTTGACCTAGTGGCTTAGTCTAAAAACAACCAAGACAAAACTACAATGTTTTCCTTAGAGATGTTTGAAATATGGGAAGAGAACCTATTTGGAATCCAATGCAAGATTCCTCCTTCTCCCAAGTTGTTAGCTCATGTTCCAACTCCAATTTCTATAAGTGGAACCTACAATTCATCCAAAACAAGCAAGAGAAGCAAAACATACAAATCAAATATACAAACAATTCTAAACAAGAAGTCAATGATTCACGTTCTACATATGCATAATCAAGACATGAGTGTAGGAGAAACAATGCACTTTTGTATTAATAATGACAAGGAAAGATTACAACCCTTGTAGGCCTTGACCTTGTGAATCTCTCTGACCTTGTGAATCTCTCCCAGTTATTGTGTCCTTCCTTTACCACAATAATAAGCCTTCAACCACACCTCAAGCACATGGATGGATTATGGACCTCTAGACACAAATGAGAACCATAAGGGCATACTTCAAATTCTCCAAAAGCCAACACAGACTCTATGCGAGGTAGTGAACTTATAGGGTAAATTAGGTGGTTTTGGATTTACCATTCTAAGGCTTAGATCCACATTAGAGGGTGTTGAGTTTTAGGAGATAAGACCTCAAAAGTAGGAGTTCAAGATCTAATCCAATATTAAATAGTTAGAACCATTCCCGGAGCTTCTACAGAGAAATTTCGAAACTAATTTTTATTTTTCCTCATTTCCTGGTGTTCATTGCACTTTTTGGGAAAGCAACCAGTGATGGTCAACATAGTTTCCATGTGTGCAACCTACATCTATCCAATCTGGCTTAAAGATAAGTGGGATGATCCAAAAAATTAGGGTTTTTAGCCATTGTAATACAGGATTCTTGTAACTTCTGGAAAGTGAATGCTTTTGGCTTTGTAGGGGATGATTACAATGTGTAAATGGATGATGATAGATACGAGTTTAAGGCTTTTATTTAGATGCAACAAAAATGACATGCAACATATTGCCCCCTAATGTACAAATTTAGAATCTGTGGCCGAGGACTGAAGTGCTTTACCATGTCAAAGGTCTAGATCAAGAGTCGATTGGTTGATATCATCGTTGAGGTAGGCATACCCATACTCAACATATAAGCATATAATCCATTTTACATGTACAATGATCAAAGTCACATCCATTGATTACATATAGTGGACCCATGTTTCGATGAATTTTTGTATGAAATAACCATCATACTATGTAGATCTCATATGAATCTTAAAATTGCATCCTGGATGGATGAAACTAGATTTAGGGTCTTCTACCTCGTCACTCGATAGTACAAATCTAACCATGTGAATAGATGTGCTCAAGTTAAACATCGTAGATAGCAACCTGATTACCAGCAAATGATGAAAATCATTAACATATGTGAGAGGAACCACCGATAAAGATCATGGCCCTCAAGGTATTAAGTGCAATCTACGAGGTGTGAACATAAGAGCTGAATTCAAACAGCTCACAGAATCTTCCGGTCAAAGGCCAATGATGAGAACCAGATGTTGATAACAAGGACACTTTCCATTGAGGTATGCAAGGTCCAAGGCACTGAAAGGAGACTCTACGTCAACTTCTTAGATAATGTGTTGATGTCGATAGGAAGCGACCTGTTGTAGGAGGGCCTTAATGTATCCTCCATTAATGACACGAAACAAGTATCAAGATTTGAGACAGAATGTGATGATTTAGAGCTGGTTTAGGTGTGGCATACATGAAAGAAGGCTTAAAGTATTGTAGCAGATGTCATATGAGGATGGACTTCTCTTGAACATATCAGTGAGACTTATATGGAGTTGGCAACATCGGCTCAAAGACCCATTATGAAGGCTTTCAATGGGGTATGATCAACAGATATGCAAGCAGATTCCCCGACCCAAAACAATCACAGAGGTGAAAGAGTGTCATGTTCAAGAGCGAATTGCTTCCATAAACAAGTTTTTATGTATTATTTCGACAATTTCCTCACCATTTCTAGCAAGTACCTCTTGATTTTTGACAATCTTGAGGAGGATAACAAATGGTTGATCTATAAGTTCATCCTTTAGATGAATCCTTCTAAGTATTTTTAATGAACTCTGAGAAGGAGTAGTTCAGTCTCGTCATGCTTGACGAGTCCTACATTGTTTATGTTTTTATGAGTCCCGTGAAGGTGTAACTCGACTTCTTTTTCATGTTTAGACAATTTGAAAAAGAGGCGAAAAGAAAACTCCAAGAGGTTCTTTTTCGTAAATTTGGTTCCTTGGGCCCAAAAAGGCATAAAACAATACCCAGGATAACCTTTTAGCCATGTTTGACTAAAGTATTCTTTTTTTGTAAATAGTCCATCCAATCCAAAAAAGGGTTAAACTTATACTAGGCAGATGTCCTTTCATTTACTTTAACAAGCCTGAAAGAGAAAAGTGCTCGACAATCTTTTCATATTTTGAGAGTCTGAAAAGAGCTTAAAGAGGACCCCGACGGGTTCGATTTTCATAAGTTTGACGAACCCAAAAACGTGATAAAAATATGCTCATTTACCAAAATGACCTACATTAAAATTTTGATTTATAACCTGCATTACACCTTCCATATCTCATTTAACCTGCTCATAAAACAATAAAAGTATCAAAAATATATGATAAGATTAGGTAAAAATATTAAAAAATATATATTAATAATGACTTATTTTGGGCATAAAAAGAAGTAAAAGTGACTTTATTTTTACCATTTTACCATTTTTGAGAGCTTTGAGTGGTTTTCACCTTGATTCTTCAATAGACCATTGCGGCCAATTCTGTCAATGACTTTCATTGTCGTTAGTTCAAGGTGTTGCCTCTTGAGGTAGTAGAGGCAATCTTTGCATTCTATACAAACAACGAGGATGTTCTTCCACGGTTAATTAATTGATTTTGAAAAGTAAAAACACAAATAAAGAAAAAAAAGGTAACTAGGCATAAAAGGGATTACCAAGCCACTGTGAACTGCAATATACAGTTAAGTACATGTAGGCAATCTCCCTGAATGTTGTGTTTGGTGTATCACAGTTAACAAGGCGACTGACTCGATTACTTATGGCAGGTTTATAACCTAGTGGGGACTTCCAAAATATACCCAGGGTACGTGGAAGCGTAGTCTGCAGTAGTGTTGTCTCATGCATAATCGTACAATTGGGGCATTCTAATATACTCATTGTATGTGGAGCATCGTCCTATATACCAGAAGATACGTGGAAGAATGTTCCAATATACTATGTTGTACATGGAAAACCAACCATCTGTGGGATGTAAATATGACAAGTAACAATAACTCCTGCATTTAGAGATGTTGGAGCATGTCTTCTAGCCTAGACCACTAAACATGTCTTTAAAGTTTCCAATGCTCCTTAGGTTCATTGATAAATTTTAATGTTGGTCTTGATTAAAGTTCCAGTTTCAAGGATTGAAACTAATTCGCCTAAACTCCTAAAATGCAAGTAACATGAGAAAATGAACTATTTTGATTCAATGAAGATCTAACTAAGGAAGGGAAGAAGTTTCAAACAATGACGCAGAAAACAAGATCTTCAAATTTACTATTCCAATTCAAAAATTCAAAGCCGTAATGCATGAAAAAATGAAAACGTTCTTTCCTTTCCTTTCATTTTTCAAAGCAAAGAAAAATGGGAATATGACAAGATTATTGAATAAAAAACAATTCAATCAGATTGTTGTTGTAATGAAAAGTTCTTTAACAGATCAATAACAAGTCAAATGATTGAAACCCTAATTGAAAAGAAGAAACAAAATCTTATTAAAAAAAGGCAACCACACTCAATTTCAAACAAGTTGTTGACTTTACAGAGACCTTGCACATACAGAGACTCAGGAAGACACTGCAAGCAAAACATAATTCAAAGCAAGGCAGGGGAAATGTATTTTTTTGCACTTATAGGATCATCACAGTTAGTATATGAAAACCAATGCGAGTTATCGCACTTACTGAATTGGACAAATGCGCTAGGTCACTATCTCAGAAGAAAAAGTGTGATGGGGTAGATTCTCTTAAAACATGCAAACCGAACCTTAACCTAGCTCGAAATCAAGCTTTCCTAAGTCCAATGATTGAATGAAGAAGACAAATAGAGTTGATTTCAGAGGCCTAAAAGGCTAGGCAAAGAAAACCACTAAAGAACATCTCGTTCCCCAGTGGAGTCAGCAAGTTGTTTTGTGGATAAATTCCTTCTGCAGATAGAAGCAATCTCCCTAGACCTAGTGGCTTAGTCTAGAAACAACCAAGACAAAACTACAATGTTTTCCTTAGAAATGTTTGAAATATGGGAAGAAAACTTGCTTGGAAGCCAATGCAAGCTTCCTATTTCTCCCGACCAGTTCCAACTCCAATTTCTATAAGTGGAACCTGCAAATAATCCAAAATAAGCAAGAGAACCAAAACATACAAATAGCATATAAAAAGAACTCTAAACAAGAAGTCAAGGATTCATGTTCTACATATACATAATCGAGACATCAGTATAGGAGAAACAATGCACTTTTGGATTAATAATAATAGGAAAAGATTACAACCCTTGTAGGCCTTGACCTTGTGAGCCTTGTTTTCTAAGAGTCTTTTAGGATTGAAACATGTATATTCCTCCTATGGATACAAAGATATTTGTTGAAAGAAAAAAAAAAAAAGTTATTTTAAAATCAATGTCAAAATATATTTTCTTCTAAAGAATAAAAATACTTGTAAAATAAATGTCAAAATTAATTATCAATTTATACTATTGCAATGAGAATTTAATTTTGTAAGAGGAATTTGACTAAACTAAAGAATATTTTTCACTTGTCTTTTTTTAAGCTAAAAAGAGAACATTTTATTGCATAATATTTACAAAAGGATACATAAAATGTACATTAGTCTTCATGGAGGCCTACCATGTGGGAACTAAGACCTCCACTAGCATGATTGTCCATAGATTTATTATTTCTATATTATGTTAGCTAAGGCTATTCTTATCAAAACAAAAGAGTTTGAAAGACCTTAAAGGAAATAAAGAGAAACATAGTCAAACAATAGAGGTTGGAGGATATTCCTCTAGTGCAATCTCTATCATGGTCTCCTCCTTTGTTGAACTTGCAAGTTGTTGATTTGATAATTGTGGATACTTAAGGATAATGATAGGGTTGTCATGGGTCTCTTCAGAGTCATGGGAACCTTTCACCTCATCAGTGTTGTATGCTTCACCATCAATCTAAGTGAAATTAATAACTACTCCAAAAAAACCTTTACAAAAAGCCTTGAATTTTCCCTCAAAGATGTGAATCTTGCACTTGAGGTCTGTATTTCTTGTTTCTCTGGTTCTATAACTTGCGCCATCATTCTGTTTGTTATCTAGTATGTGTATACCAAATGAAATTACTCATTGTCTAAAGTTCTTGAATTACTTGGTTCACATGCCTAACCCTCCACCTTAAAGAGCAATTCAAAATTTGAGATGCTCCATATTTCCTTTGAAACTCCTCAACTATATCATTTATTGTAGCTTTGGTAGATGTGGGGAAACCATGGAGAAATTTTCTTCAGGAAATTACTGCATTCTACTCAACCTTGGTCACCTTCCATGAGAAGGAAGCCTCATGTTTCTCATGTTTCCATTTGTATTGTTGTTATTATTATTATTCTATGTGGTTCACAATCCTTGGAGATCGGTGACTCCTACATCCACATAATGTTTGTACTAGGCAGGTCTACCCAAAATGATCACTTCATGTCTGCTCAATCACGAAGACTAACCCTGAGCAAGTCAAGAGAATTGAACCCATGACCTCTTAATAATAGAGGTGCTTAACAACGCGGACTTGACCAATTGAGCTAACCCTCAGAGCTCCCATTTGTCTTATTATTAAGTTAAACATTGCTTTCGTAATATCCAAATGTAAACTATTTTTATTTAATTACATTTTATATTAATATTTTTTCTTTTTAAATATAGAATACATTGATTATCAATTTGTATGAATGTAAATGGAAAGATAATGAAAAATAGTGTAGTCTAATTCATCCACATTTTGGCTCTTTTATGGGCATATTTTATGGATATTTTGTTCAAATTATAGTAGAGATTTGTTGGAACTGCATGTTTGAACTATGTAGTCTGCACACTATGAGTGCTTTAGTAGATTTTCAGGGCACTGAATCTATTTATGCATTCAAAAATGCAATTTAAACAATAAAGAGTTACAATTTCATGAAGAATTGTATCACAAAATTCTTATAAACAAAATTAAAATATAGAACAATTAGATTATTTTTCTATGTGGTTCATAGTCCCCGAAGATCAGCGACCGATACATCCACAAAATATTTGTACTATGCAAATCTACCTTAAATGATCACTTCCTGCGGGCTCAACCATGCAGCTTGACCCCGAGAGTGTCGAGAGAATTAAACCTATGACCTACCAATAATAGAGATGCTTTAACGATGAAGACTCGACAAACTAAGCTAACCCTCGGGGCTCAAGTATAGAACAATTAGACTGCACCATGAAAATTTAAAATATTATAAATACTTTATTTATCAAGTAAACATAGATATAAATTTCTATATAATTATAAAAAGATTAAAAACACAAAACCCAATTTAAAAAATAATTAAGGCATGGTCTATTTCAAAATAAGGCTTTCGAAATTTCCATTCTTTAAAAATCAAAATTCATGTATGCTTTAAATTTAATAATTTGAGAATATTCTTCGTTGTGTACATAATCTAACGAATGAAATGAAGGATTTGCAAATAGTTTTTCAGTTTCAAACCTTATGCGAGGCATTTGCATCTCCACTTTGTCTCGGCGTTACAAATTTTGAATATTACATAAATTAAATGACTGATAAATCAAATGACACATTAGTGTTTTAATGGTTATCAACATTTATCGACCATTTAATTTATATGGCTATGCTAGCAATAACCCAATTATGATAATGATCATAATTGTTGGTTGTACTATTTTCCTTTTACTTTCCTTTCATGGTAGGAAAAACAAAAAGTGCATTTTTAATAATGACTATTAAAATTTACATTTTAATTGTTATTATTCATTAAAAAATATTATTTTTTTAGTAGGTTGAGCCTCGGTTAGGGTCCACTCGTTTATTGGATGGAAGAAGAATGATCAGCCCATAGTGGGATGCTATCACCAAGATTGTGCGGAGCTTGGTTGAGCTTGGGCGCCCCTTGTGACAGTTTAATTCCCCCGAAGTGGCTTCCATCCTCAACTCCTCCCCACGAGATTTGAACTTGAGACCTAGCGAGGAATAAATCCCATGCAAACTAATTGTCTACAACTTATTGGTCATTAATAATTATTGTTAGTTGCTCCTATTTATAATGTACCGAGACATGCTTATATTTATATGTGTAGTGATGATTTATGATGTGTATTTTTAATGTGTTGATGATGTATATTTTTTTTGAGGAAGGAAATCAACCTCCATCTTAGTTAGAAGGCTAGAGTGGTGAGGTTGATAGCACTAGGCTAGCCCACATGTATACTCACATAAGAGTTCACAAGGCTCGGATCTAATACAAAAATATTCATAAGCACAAAGTCATTACAACAATATTTATCATGGCATTATAGCTCATCATGTCATCAGCGGGGATTCGAACTTGGTTGGGGAAGCCCACAAGTATACTCACTTAAGAGTTCACAAGGCTCGAAGTCAATACAACATATTCATAAGCAAGGAGCCATTACAACAATATTTATCAAGGCATTATAGCTTATCATGTCACTAGCGGGGATTTGAACTTGGGTGGGGAAGATAATTGCCATTCCGCCCAACCACTCGAGATAACCCAGATTAACAATCAATTATGTATATATTTTAACTAAAGGAATCACTTTATAATAGAATAATAATAAAAAGATCATTAAACTATAAAATAAATTATATTAAGTGTGTGTTTTAAGTTCTTAATTTAAAAAAATAAAAAATAAAAATAAAAAAAAAAAAAATAAAAAAAATAAAAAAAATTAGTAAATATTTAAATATTTAGTTTCTTTTTTTGGGTAAATCATACCATTTATATTACTTTAAAAAAGATTCATACAAACAATTACCACTAGCTACTGCTCTGCCACCTGGAAAACTAGACCAATAACATAAGTTCAAAGTGTTATGCTAATTCTATGTGCTATCTGATTGTCTGCCAAAATGAAAATAAAATTAGTAGAAAAACTAAACCAAAAGTTGTAGAATTGAGGCTTTTGTGATCCATCATAGTTATAAGAAGAGCTTCGGCGTAAATCACATGGACGCGTTTCGAACCAACTAGTGTGGTTCATTGTCAGGACAAGTTAAAGAAACAGATCAGGCCTAGCATGTTAAATAGACTGAGCAGAGACTCCAACGGCTATTTTTTACTCTAGGACCCAGGCCAAAATTATATTCATAAATTTAATCTTATTATTATTTTTATAATATTAAGGTTAATAATATATTATTCTATTTCTAGAAATAAGAGAAGTTAGGTACAATTAATAACTGAGCGAATAGTATCCAAAGTAATTTATTTATTTAACTATTAATAAAATAATACTAATGGTTATTTTAATATATATGCCAATGACATTGCCACTATGAGAACTCTGCTTAACATAGCTGGCACGCTTGATCTGCATTCAGCTGGAGAGTCCACCCAAACTGGTGGTTGTGGCTCATTGTCATTTTTGAGGAGGAAAAGTCAAGATTTGCCAAATTCTTGGCTAGAGTTATTACCTTCTTGTTATGCATGTCAACTTTGTCCATTATTTTGTCGTGTAGATAATCATTTCCTACTGGGTATCAACTTTGTTAGTAAAAACTATACCCATGAGAGTCTTGATATGCCAGTATAAATTAAGGGTTTGCATGTATGAGGAGGTTCTTGCTCTGGAATAGTTTCCCACATCTGGTATCTAGTCCCAAGTCTCTCGATCAACCTATATATCAAGAATATAGTCTAGATTGTCTAACTTGCTCTTCAACATAAAAAAAAATTCCCTCTAGACCATTGTAGGGATGATATCCTTATATATTTCCATGGTTGCTTGATCCATTGCTTAGGATCTTGTTTGAAGGGAAGAGTAAGTGAGATGTTTAGAGGTAGGGGAGTGTCTAGGGTGTCCTCTCTTTTTGCCTCATGAAGAAGCATAGAGATGGCGCCTAGCCATATTATCAACAACCAAGGTGGATAACTGAGTGTAAAAATATTAAGTGTAGGGGAGGGAGAAAAAACTATGCAAGGGCAAGGTAGAACAATGAAAGAGGAATCAAGATAAAACTCAAAGAACATGCAATTAGGATATACAAACACAAAGAGTAGAAGTAGATTCGCTTGAGGATTAAACAGAGGAGGGAGGAGGGGGAGAGAACAAAAAAGGGAAAGAGAGGAAGGTAGAGTGGTCATGGGGGAAGAAAAACAACCTCCCAGAATCAACAAACCAAGGGAGAAGATGTATAACCAGAAAATCACTAACCCAGTTCTTGAATTTAGAGTTGTAATCAGGAAATTCATAATCAAAGTACAATTCTAGACGAAGATGAAAAAAAATGAATCTCAGATGCTTGAGTCTGCTTCATTGCATGTTGGTGGTTGTGTCTCCTTTGCATAGGAGTTTCTAGTTGATTATCATTGTTATCCCTGTATGCATTAGAGTATTCATAGGTACTTAGATATCAACTTCCTTTTTAATTTTTTGATTGCATTCCAAGAGTAGCAACCCCATAAAAGCTTCTATAAACCCATAGATGGGAGACATGCAAGAGACAACAAAGATGGTGTCTAAATATATTGCTAGCTATCTCGTATCATGATACACAAGCCTTCCCCCATAATTTTTCATTATGGCCCCCAAATTTCCCTCACAAGATGGATGTATGACAGATCATCCTTCACCTAACTCCGACATGATCAAATTCAACTGCGTTGAAACCTCCCATGGGTTGGCCAACATACTTCTCCAAGTGCATCATATGTGCATCGATGTAGGTTGCCATTTGGAGGGTGACCTACCACCCTCATTTATGTTGATGGTTCTCATAATGAGATTATGATGGCACTCCCTATTTAAGCACCCACCATGAAGATTAAATATTTTAGTTATTGAATGAAAGAATTAAATTATTTAATTAACTATTTTTGGGAAAAAGTAGTATTTATAGTAAATTTAGGAGTGGGATGTTATCACCAGGATTGTTCGAAGCTCGATTGAGCTTTGACACCCCTCGAGATAGTTTTAATTCCCCCAAAAGTGGCTTCCATCCTCGACCCCTCCCCGTGAGGTTTGATCTCGAGACTTGGTGGGGACTAAACCTCACATAAACCAAGTGGTATACACTTTCATGGGTTATTATATTAAATTAAATTGATATAAAATTGGAGTTTATAAAATAAGGAAATAGTTATATTAATTTTAAAAATTAATATTTAAGTAATTTCGGTACCTTTGGAGGTGGATGTGCTTACAAACTTGACAATTTCCTTCGCTTTCCTGAACCCATCACCGTATACTTAAAACTAAGGCCAAAGGCCACACGATAAAGCCCAATTATTTTTGCTTCAAATCATCTACGCCGATCAATCGATTCCAGTTTAAATTGCCTTTGTTTTCCCAACAACATAGCAACAAGAGTATTTGTTAGTCCCACGAGTGTGAAAACATTGCATCCTCAAACTTTCCTTGGAATTCTATCATAATTTGCCAAGAAAGTGTTTGATGTCTTCTTTCCCTCACATAACTAAATTAAAGCCTCCATCTCTGCTTGAGTTTCCCATGAAGTGGATTGTTGGAAATGAAGCCTCAGCAATTTGGCAGATCTCTCAACACCAGTGTCTCAAGGGTGCTAATAGGCACCCTGATGAGAGACCTAATGACCATTTTGATTGTCCATTTTAATGGATTCAAAACTGCCATCATCTAACATGCTAGAATTATAACAAACAGTATGGGAAAAGTTAATGAAATGCTCATAATCAACCTAGGGAAGGCCTTTCTTAGCCCCAAAGACTCACAACAACACATAACAAAAGGGGTTTCTTTAAAGCCCCATAAAAATGATGCTAAAAAACCACTCCTTTGTCCACTAAAAGTAAAGAGGGAGCCCAAGTCTACTTGAAGACCACTCCTTTGTCTAGAATAGGAAAATCTCCCCACACAAATGGTGCACCACCATTAGGGAGTTCCAACAACTCACCTAACATAGTAGGAGGGGATGACAAAAGGTTGCACATTGAAAAACAAAACCTATGAATATTTTAACCCATGAGAAAATCACAGAAGGGATGGGAAGTAACAGGAAAACCACAAACATAATACCCACATAAATGAAATTCAAAATGATACTTGAAGACCTTAGAGGAGAGGAACTAAAACCACTTAAACTAATATGTCCTTTTCCTTGCATGATGACCTTCATACCTACAGTCCCCCATCCAATTAAAACCATTATCAACAATATATGAGCTCATCAAGGTTCATGAGGCCTAAAGGGCCATAACCCTTTTTTTCCATGTAACTAAGCATCCCACCTTCTAACCCACAGGAAAGGGTAAAATATTCTTTAGGGCTCAAGGTCGTATAACAACAAGGCTTGAAGCCATTACAACAATATACTTGTATGAGTTCAGCATGTCACTTATGTGAATTGAACCTGGGTAAGGAGGATAACAATAATTCCTCCCAACCACTTGAGATAAACCCAATTAACAAAGAGTTATAACCATAACCATCAATTTGCACAACTGGTCACTGTTCTCCCATGTGAACTAATAATTTCCATGGATAGGAGAAGTACTCCCCACATATGATGCCATATATTAAAACGATGGCTCAACCTGTCACATAGCCAACTCATCTTTTAGATGCGTCCCTAACACCCGATCCCAGAGTAGGATACTAAACTTTAAATTCATTTACATAAATTATTAAATACTAAGGAAGCCAAACCTATAATAATTAAATTACATTGTTATATATAAGTAAAACTATATACTATAATCAAATTTTATGTATATTAAAAATTCAAATCAAAACTTTATTATTATTTAACTAATTAATGTCAATTTTTTTTGTAAGTTGGGTAGGACCTTTCTTTTCATTATTATTAAAAAATAGGCAGGTTACATCCATAAACTATGTGGTTAGGTGGCCTCAACCTGCCCAGATGGAAATTGGATATGTTGGCCACCTAACAACTTGATAAGCCATCCAAAAACAAAATAGTATGAGTCTATCTATAAAAGCTAGATAATCTTATATGTCCTGAAACTTCCTAAATTCTAGATAACTATAAACATAAGCGTACAAAATATAAGACTGTTGCATACAAAACTAAATAGTAAACATCCAATTATTCATCATCAATTGAATCCACAGGAGCAGGATCCTTAGCACTAGAGCCTTGAAGCTCAAAGTGCGAGATGCACAACATATGTTATTCAATCCGGTTGAGGTGGCCATTCAGCCTTCGGAGCTGAAATCGGATCTGCTATAGATCTTTGTTGTAATCTGGGAGCCTTTGGGAAGATGAAGTCTACCCAGAAGGAATATGTACCAAAGATTTTACCAAGAGATTCTTCTTCATCCAATACAGATGGAAAATTTGCTTATACTGAGAGGTTCTTCCCCATGAGTGTCCAGGGTTCGGCGTCAGAGATTGCCAATCTTCCAAATCACTACCCATAAGGCCGACTTGTTGGTTAAGCTCGGCTTCCCAAGCTTCTATCAACTGACGAACCTGGGTTGAACTATCCTCGTGGTACGCAAAGGCAACTTCGTTGATAATACAAGAGACCGATTTGGCCTTGAGGTTTAACTTCATATTCATTTGTGAGATGAGGTTCAGGCGTACCTCAGGATTTGTTGCCTCGGTCACGAGAGCCCCGAGTGGCCTTTCCTTTTCCTACAACGGCATGAACCATGATTCAAGGAGAGTAGAGATGAGAATTGATAGAAGGTGAAGACCCTGTTAGCCAACCCGAGAATGGGTCGCATTGGACCAGGGTACTTGCCACAGTAACCAGATGTAATAAGCTCATTTTAATCGAAATCCCTTGCCTCCTTCTGATGCAGGTTTTCACCCACGAGATTAAAGAATTTTGGAACCAAAACAAAAGGGTCCCTCTCTGCTTGGTGTAACTGAGGCCATGAGAAAAAATCGAGCCCTCCCATGCTGAAAACCAACAGTCATAGAACCTATTCTACCAACTTTCGAAAGTAAACAACCGTCACGACATGACATAAGCCCGACCCACTAAATACTCATGCACAACAGGATAATTCCAAAAGAAAAGACACAGGTGTAAAACAAACACAGAAACCCTCATACCATACTGCAATTTCCACATATAATTTCCAGTGGACCTTCCTCCAAGCCATCTAGTAAAACATAGTTCCATGCGTCACACAAACCATCGAAACTAAGGAATTAGCCATGGCTGCAGAGAGACAAAAATGAGAACGGAGAACATACCCATGAGCACTAGTCTGAGGCGACGGAGGATGGGCCGATACCTAGTGAAGGATCGTGAAGTGCACCTTCCCCGGGACGTAGAGCTGCTCGAACTAAGGTGGAGTCGACCAGGGGTTACCAACAGAACAATGACCAAACTTACCATAATCAAAACCCCCAACATTCCTTTCAAGGTTGTTGTTGCCACATTCGTTAATGCAATTAATAAGAGGCATGTGAGAAGCCACCGCTCCATGTACATCGTGCATGTGGAGGGTGGCGAAGTACCATGTCAACATCATCAAGTTAATTAGTTGGCAAGAACAAAACTTTCTCAATCTTACTCACACCCTAACCAAGAAACTAATCTCAATATTTTATAGTACCAAAAAAAAAAAAAAAATTACAAATTCTATATTTTTAATGAAATTTAATTTTGAATAAAATTTTGATCTTTATTTTATTTTTTTATTTTAAAATCAATGATTTAATTTTTAAAAGAAATCAGAATCTTAAAAAAAAAAATCATAATCAATACTTAAATGTTCCATTAAACTTTTGAAAAATATTATAATTTTATTTTTTAATTTACTCCATCACATGGTATTAAAATTCAATTAAATATTCTAACACTTCTATAGCATTTGAATTAACATAAATTGACTATATATTCTAAATGATAGAAAAACATGATCTCCGACACAAATGAATCTCATCATTAATTTTTGCAGTAGTCTATAACGCGACTTTTTGAAAGCTTTTCTGGTAGTTTTTTCCGGTCAAAATCCGGCAGAAATTCATTGGAATCCAAGTTTGATAGCTAGTTTCTGCACAATCAATGGCTCCCAGGGGTTTTTCAGGGCGCTGAATCCAAATATGCAGTTAAAAAACCATTTTAACAGCTAAAAATCAAGATTTAACCTCATTTCTTCCGCCGGATTCCGTCACCGGAATCTCCAAAAAGTCGCATTATAGACAACTCCTTAATTTTTTCATTAAGAATGAGATGCTTGAAAAGTCGATGGAGGAGTATTTATTTAATATTATTTTAAGTGTTAATGATTTTTCTTCGGATTGGTTTGCTTTTAATACTTGCTTTTCTTCTGGAAAAAGTAGGCGTGCCTTTTATTATAATGAATATTACAAAACTACAATGTTTTCCTTAGAGATGTTTGAAATATGGGAAGAGAACCTATTTGGAATCCAATGCAAGATTCCTCTTTCTCCAAGTTGTTAGTTCATGTTCCAACTCCGATTTCTATAAGTGGAACCTACAATTCATCCAAAACAAGCAAGAGAAGCAAAACATACAAATCGAATATACAAAAAACTCTAAACAAGAAGTCAATGATTCATGTTCTACATATGCATAATCAAGACATGAGTATAGGAGAAACAATGCACTTTTGTATTAATAATGACAAGGAAAGATTACAACCCTTGTAGGCCTTGACCTTGTGAATCTCTCCCAGTTATCGTGTCCTTCCTTGACCATAATAATAAGCCTTCAACCACACCTCAAGCACATGGATGGATTATGGACCTTTAGAGACAAATGAGAACCATAAGGGCATACTTCAAATTCTCCAAAAGCCAACACAGACTCTATGCGAGGCAGTGAACTTATAGGGTAAATCAGGTGGTTTTGGATTTACCATTCTAGGGCTTAGATCCACATTAGAGGGTGTTGAGTTTTAGGAGATAAGACCTCAAAAGTAGGAGTTCAAGATCTAATCCAATATTAAATAGTTAGAACCATTCTCGGAGCTTCTAGAGAGAAATTTCAAAACTAATTTTTATTTTTCCTCATTTCTAGGTGTTCATTGCACTTTTTGGGAAAGCAACCTATGATGGCCAGCATAGTTTCCATGTCTGCAACCTACGTCTATCCAATCTGGCTTAAAGGTAAGTGAGATGATCCAAAAAATTAGGGTTTTTAGCCAATGTAATCTAGGATTTTTGTAACTTCTGGAAAGTGAATGCTTTTGGCTTTGTAGGGGATGATTACAATGTGTAAATGGATGATGATAGATACGAGTTCAAGGCCCTTGTTTAGATGCAACAAAATGACATGTAACAGATTGCCCCCTAATGTACAAACTTAGAATTTGTGGCCGAGGATTGAAGTGCTTTACCATGTCAAAGGTCTGGATCAAGAGTCGATCGGTTGAGATCATCAATTGGCTGTTACAATAAATTATCATTATGATATCATCGTTGAGGTAGGCATACCCATACTCAACATATAAGCATATAATCCATTCTACATGTACAATGATCAAAGTCACGTCCATTAATTACATATAGTGGACCCATGTTTGGATGAATTTTTGTATGAAATAGCCATCATACTTTGTAGATCTCATATGAATCCTGAAATTGCATCCTGGATGGATAAAACTAGATTTAGGGTCTTTACCTCGTCACTTGATAGTACAAATCTAACCATGTGAATAGATGTGTTCAAGTTAAACATGGTAGACACCAACCTGATTACCAACCAATGATGAAAATCATTAACATATGTGAGAGGAACCACCGATAAAGGTCATGGCCCCAAAGTTAATAAGTGCAATCTACGAGGTGTGAACATAACAGCTGAATTCAAACACCTCACAGAATCTTCCGATCAAAGGCCAATGATGAGAACCAGATGTTGATAGCAAGGACACTTTCCATTGAGGTATGCAAGGTCCAAGGCACTAAAGGGAGATTCTACGTCAACTTCTTAGATAATGTGTTGATGTCGATAGGAAGTGACCCGTTGTAGGAGGGCCTTAATGTATCATTCATTAACGACACGAAACAGGTATCAAGATTTGAGATAGAATGTAATGATTTAGAGATGGTTTAGGGGTGGCATACATGAAAGAGGACTTAAAGTATTGTAGCAGATGTCATATGCGGATGGACTTCTCTTGAACATATCAGTGAGACTTATATGGAGTTGGCAACATTGGCTCAAAGACCCAGCATGAAGGCTTTCAATGGGGTATGATCAACAGATATGCAAGCAGATTCCCCAACCCAAAACAATCACGAAGGTGAAAGAGTGTCATGTTCAAGAGCGACTTGCTGCCATAAACAAGTTTTTATGTATTATTTCGACAATTTCCTCACCATTTCTGGCAAGTACCTCTTTATTTTTGACAAGCTTGAGGATAACATATGCTTGATATATAAGTTCATCGTTTAGATGAATCCTTCTAAGTATTTTTAATGAACTCTGAGAAGGAGTAGTTCAGTCTCGTCATGCTTGACGAGTCCTACATTGTTTATGTTTTTATGAGTCCCGCGAAGGTGTAACTCGACTTCTTTTTTATGTTTAGATAATTTGAAAAAGATGCGAAAAGAAAACTCCAGGAGGTTCTTTTTCGTAAATTTAGTTCCTTGGGCCCAAAAAGGCATAAAACAATACCCAGGATAACCTTTTAGCCATGTTTGAGTAAAGTGTTCTTTTTTTGTAAATAGTCCATTCAATCCAAAAAAGGGTTAAACTTATACTAGGCAGATGTCCTTTCACTTACTTTAACAAGCCTGAAAGAGACAAGTGCTCGACAATCTTTTCATATTTTGAGAGTCTGAAAAGAGCTTAAAGAGGACTCCAAGGGGTTCGTTCTTCATAAGTTTTACGAACCCAAAAAAGTGATAAAAATATGCTCATTTACCAAAATGACCTACATTAAAATTTTGATTTATAACCTACATTACATCTTCCATATGTCATTTAACCTGCTCAGAAAACAATAAAAGTATCAAAAATATATGATAAATGATAAGATTAGGTAAAAATATTAAAAAATATTAAAATAATGACTTATTTTGGGCATAAAAAGAAGTAAAAGTAACTTTATTTTTACCATTTTACCATTTTTGAGAGCTTTGAGTGGTTTTCACCTTGATTCTTCAGTAGACGATTGCGGCCAATTCCGTCGATGATTTTCATTGTCGTTAGTTCAAGGTGTTGCCTCTTGAGGTAGTAGAGGCAATCTTTGCATTGTATACAAACAACGAGGATGTTCTTCCACGGTTAATTAATTGATTTTGAAAAGTAAAAACACAAATAAAGAAAAAAAAAATAACTAGTCATAAAAGGGATTACCAAGCCACTATGAACTGCAATATACAGTTAAGTATGTGTAGGCAATCTCCCCGAATGTTGTGTTCGGTGTATCACAGTTAACAAGGAAACTGACTCGATTACTTATGGCAGGTTTATAACCTAGTGGGGACTTCCAAAATATGCCCAGGGTACGTGGAAGCGTAGTCTGCAGTACTGTTGTCTTATGCACAACCGTACGATGGGGGCGTTCTAATATACTCATTGTATGTGGAGCATCGTCTTATATACCAGAAGATACGTGGAAGAATGTTCCGATATACTATGTTGTACATGGAAAACCAACCATCTCTGGGATGTAAAGATGACAAGTAACAATAACTCCTACATTTAGAGACTTTGGAGCATGTCTTCTAGCCTAGACCACTAAACGTGTCTTTAAAGTTTCCAATGCTCCTTAGGTTCATTGATAAATTTTAATGTTGGTCTTGATTAAAGTTCCAGTTTCAAGGATTGAAACTAATTCGCCTAAACTCCTAAAATGCAAGTAACATGAGAAAATGAACTATTTTCATTCAATGAAGATCTAACTAAGGAAGGGAAGAAGTTTCAAACAATGACGAAGAAAACAAGATCTTCAAATTTATTATTCCAATTCAAAAATTCAAAGCCCTAATGCATGAAAAAACGAAAACGTTCTTTCCTTTCCTTTCATTTTTCAAAGCAAAGAAAAATGGGAATATGACAAGATTATTGAATAAAAAACAATTCAATTTGATTGTTGTTGTAATGAAAAGTTCTTTAACAGATCAATAACAAGTCAAATGATTGAAACCCTAATTTAAAAGAAGAAACAAACTCTTATTAAAAAAGGCAACCACACTCAATTTCAAACAAGTTGCTGACTTTACAGAGACCTTGCACATACAGAGACTCAGGAAGACATTGCAAGCAAAACATAATTCAAAGCAAGGCAGGGGAAATGTATTTTTTTTTTCACTTATAGGATCATCACAGTTAGTATATGAAAACCAATGCGAGTCATCACACTTACTGAATTGGACAAATGCGTTGGGTACTATCTTAGAAGAAAAAGTGTGATGGGGTAGATTCTCTTAAAACATGCAAACCGAACCTTAACCTAGCTCAAACTCAAGATTTCCTAAGTCCAATGACAGAATGAAGAAGAGAAATAGAGTCTATTTTAAAGGCCCTAAAAGGCTAGGCAAAGAAAACCACTAAAGAACATCTCGTTCCCCAGTGGAGTCGCCAAGTTGTTTTGTGGACAAATTCGTTCTGCAGATAAAAGTAATCTCCCTAGACCTAGTGGCTTAGTCTAGAAACAACCAAGACAAAACTACAATGTTTTCCTTAGAAATGTTTGAAATATGGGAAGAAAACCTGCTTGGAATCCAATGCAAGCTTCCTACTTCTCCCGACCAGTTCCAACTGCAATTTCTATAAGTGGAACCTGCAAATCATCCAAAATAAGTAAGAGAACCAAAACATACAAATAGCATATACAAACAACTCTAAACAAGAAGTCAAGGATTCATATTCTACATATGCAGAATCAAGACATCAGTATAGGAGAAACAATGCACTTTTGGATTAATAATAATAGGAAAAGATTACAACCCTTGTAGGCCTTAACCTTGTGAGCCTTGTTTTCTAAGAGTCTCTTAGGATTGAAACATGTATATTCCTCCTATGGATACAAAGATATTTGTTGAAAGGAAAAAAAAAAAAAGTTATTTTAAAATCAATGTCAAAATATATTTTCTTCTAAAGAATAAAAATACTTTTAAAATAAATGTCAAAATTTATCATCAATTTATACTATTACAATGCGAATTTAATTTTGTAAGAGGAATTTGGCTAAACTAGAGAATATTTTCCACTTGTATTTTTTTAAGCTAAAAAGAGAACATTTTATTGCATAATATTTACAAAAGGATACATAAAATGTACATTAGTCTTCATGGAGGCCTACCATGTGGGAACTAGGACCTCCACTAGCATGAGTGTCCATAGATTTATTATTTATATATTATGTTAGCTAAGGCTATTCTTATCAAAACAAAAGATTTTGAAAGACCTTAAAGGAAATAAAGAGAAACATAGTCAAACAATAGAGGTTGGAGGATATTCCTCTAGTGCAATCTCTATCATGGTCTCCTCCTTTGTTGAACTTGCAAGTTGTTGATTTGATAATTGTGGATACTTAAGGATAATGATAGGGTTGTCATGGGTCCCTTCAAAGTCATGGGAACCTTTCACCTCATCAGTGTTGTATGCTTCACCATCAATCTAAGTGAAATTAATAACTACTCCAAAAAAAACTTTACAAAAAGCCTTGAATTTTCCCTCAAAGATGTGAATCTTGCACTTGAGGTCTGTATTTCTTGTTTCTCTGGTTCTATAGCTTGTGCCATCATTCTCTTTGTTATCTAATATGTGTATACCAAATGAAATTACTCATTGTCTAAAGTTCTTGAATTACTTGGTTCACAAGCCTAACCCTCCACCTTAAAGAGCAATTCAAAATTTGAGATGCTCCACATTTCCTTTGAAACTCCTCAACTATATCATTTATTGTAGCTTTGGTAGTTGTGCGGAAACCATGGAGAAATTTTCTTCAGGAAATTACCGCATTCTACTCAACCTTGGTCACCTTCCATGAGAAGGAAGCCTCATGTTTCTCATGTTTCCATTTGTATTGGTTGTTATCATTATTATTCTATGTGGTTCACAATACATGGAGATCGGTGACTGCTACATCCACATAATGTTTGTACTAGGTAGGTCTACCCAAAATGATCACTTCATGTCGGCTCAATCACGAAGCCTGACCCTGAGCGAGTCAAGAGAATTGAACCCATGACCTCTTAATAATAGAGGTGCTTAACAACACGTATTTGATCAATTGAGCTAACCCTTAGAGCTCCCATTTGTCTTATTATTAAGTTAAACATTGCTTTTGTAACACCCAAATGTAAACTATTTTTATTTAATTACATTTTATATTAATATTTTTCTTTTTAAATATAGAATACATTGATTATCAATTTGTATGAATGTAAATGGAAAGATAATGAAAAATAGTGTAGTCTAATTCATCCACATTTTGGCTCTTTTATGGGCATATTTTCTGGATATTTTGTTCGAATTATAGTAGAGATTTGATGGAACTGCATGTTTGAGCTATGTAATCTACACACTATGAGTGCTTTAGTAGATTTTTAGGGCACTGAATCTATTTATGCATTCAAAAATGCAATTAAACAATAAAGAGTTACAATTTCATGAAGAATTGTATCACAAAATTTTTATAAACAAAATTAAAATATAGAACAATTAGATTATTTTTCTATGTGGTTCATAGTCCCCGAAGATCGGTGACTGCTACATCCACAAAATATTTGTACTATGCAAATCTACCTTAAATGATCACTTCCTGCGGGCTCAACCATGCAGCTTGACCCCGAGAGTGTCGAGAGAATTAAACCTATGACCTACCAATAATAGAGGTGATTTAACGATGAAGCTCGACCAACTGAACTAACCCTTGGGGCTCAAGTATAGAACAATTAGACTATTTATCAAGTAAACATAGATATTAATTTTTTATATAATTATAAAAAGATTAAAAACACGAAACCTAATTTAAAAAAATAATTAAGGCATGGTCTATTTCAAAATAAGGCTTTCAAAATTTCCATTCTTTAAAAATCAAAATTCATGTATGCTTTAGATTTAATAATTTGAGAATATTCTTCGTTGTGTACATAATCTAACGAATGAAATGAAGGATTTGCAAATAGTTTTTCAGTTTCAAACCTTATGCGAGGTATTTGCATCTCCACTTTGTCTCGGCATTACAAATTTTCAATATTACATAAATTAAATGACTGATAAATCAAATGACACATTAGTGTTTTAATGGTTATCAACATTTATCGACCATTTAATTTATATGGCTATGCCAACAATAACCCAATTATGATAATGATCATAATTATTGGTTGTACTATTTTCCTTTTACTTTCCTTTCATGGTAGGAAAAACAAAAAGTGCATTTTTAATAATGACTATTAAAATTAACATTATAATTGTTATTATTCATTAGAAAAAATATATATTTTTTTTTAGTAGGTTGAGCCTAGGTTAGGGTCCACTCGTTTATTGGATGGAAGAAGAATGATCAGCCCATAGTGGGATGCTATCACCAAGATTGTGCGAAGCTTGGTTGAGCTTGGGCGCCCCTTGTGACAGTTTAATTCCCCCAAAGTGGCTTCCATCCTCAACTCCTCCCCACGAGATTTGAACTTGAGACCTAGCGAGTAATAAATCCCATGCAAACCAATTGTCTATAGTTTATGGGTCATTAAGAATTATTGTTAGTTGCTCTTATTTATAATGTACCGAGACATGCTTATATTTATATGTGTAGTGATGATTTATGATGTGTATTTTTAATGTGTTGATGATGTATATTTTTTTCGAGGAAGGAAATCAACCTCCCTCTTAGCCGAAGGGCTAGAGTGGTGAGGTTGATAGCACTAGGCTAGCCCACATGTATACTCACATAAGAGTTCACAAGGCTCAGATCTAATACAACAATATTCATAGGCACAAAGTCATTACAACAATATTTATCATGGCATTATAGCTCATCATGTCATTAGCAGGGATTTGAACTTGGTTGGGGAAGCCCACAAGTATACTCACTTAAGAGTTCACAAGGCTCGAAGTCAATACAACATATTCATAAGCAAGGAGCCATTACAACAATATTTATCAAGGCATTATAGCTCATCATGTCACTAGCGGGGATTTGAACTTGGGTGGGGAAGATAATGGCCATTCCGCCCAACCACTCAAGATAGCCCGGATTAACAATCAATTATGTATATATTTTAACTAAAGGGATCACTTTATAATAGATTAATAATAAAAAGATCATAAACTATAAAATAGAATTATATTTAAGTGTGTTTTAAGTTCTTAATTAATAAAAAAATTAATTAGTAAATATTTAAATATTTTAGTTTTTTTTTTGGGTAAAATCATACCATTTATATTACTTTAAAAAAGATTCATACAAACAATTACCACTAGCTACTACTCTGCCACTTGGAAAACTAGACCAATAACATAAGTTCAAAGTGTTCTGCTAATTCTATGTGCTATCTGATTGTCTGCCAAAATGAAAATAAAATTAGTAGAAAAACTAAACCAAAAATTGATATATATGCCAATGACATTGCCACTATGAGAACTCTGCTTAACATAGCTGGCACGCTTGATCTGCATTCAGCTGGAGAGTCCACCCAAACTGGTGGTTGTGGCTCATTGTCGTTGTTTGAGGAGGAAAAGTCAAGATTTGCCAAATTCTTGGCTAGAGTTATTACCTTCTTGTTATGCATGTCGACTTTGTCCATTATTTTGTCGTGTAGATAATCATTTCCTACTAGGTATCAACTTTGTTAGTAAAAACTATACCCATGAGAGTCTTGATATGCCAGTATAAATTAAGGGTTTGCATGTATGAGGAGGTTCTTGCTCTGGAATAGTTTCCCACATCTGGTATCTAGTCCCAAGTCTCTCGATCAACCTATATATCAAGAATATAGTCTAGATTGTCTAACTTGGTCTTCAACATAAAAAAAAAAAAATAAAAAAAAAAAAAAAAAAAAAAAAAAAAAAAAAATAAAAAAAAAAAAAAAAAAATAAAATAAATAAAATAAAATAAAATAAAAATAATAAATAAAATAATAAAATAAATAAATAAATACCCTCTAGACCATTGTAGGGATGATATCCTTATATATTTCCATGGTTGCTTGATCCATTGCTTAGGATCTTGTTTGAAGGGAAGAGTAATTGAGATGGTCAGAGGTAGGGGAGTGTCTAGGGTGTCCTCTCTTTCTACCTCATGAAGAAGCAGAGAGATGGCGCCTAGCCATATTATCAACAACCAAGGTGGATAACTGAGTGTAAAAATATTAAGTGTAGGGGAGGGAGAAAAAACTATGCAAGGGCAAGGTAGAACAATGAAAGAGGAATCAAGATAGAACTCAAAGAACATGCAATTAGGATATGCAAAGACAAAGAGTAGAAGTAGATTCGCCCGAGGATTAAACAGAGGAGGGAGGAGGGGGAGAGAACAAAAAGGGGAAAGAGAGAAAGGTAGAGTGGTCATGGGGGAAGAAAAAACAACCTCTCGGAATCAACAAACCAAGGGAGAAGATGTATAACCAGAAAATCACTAACCCAGTTCTTGAATTTAGAGTTGCAATCAGGAAATTCATAATCAAAGTACAATTCTAGACGAAGATGAAAAAAAATGAACCTCAGATGCTTGAGTCTGCTTCATTGCATGTTGGTGGTTGCGTCTCCTTTGCATAGGAGTTTCTAGTTGATTATCATTGTTATCCCTGTATGGATTAGAGTATTCATAGGTACTTAGATATCAACTTCCTTTTTAATTTTTTGGTTGCATTCCAAGAGTAGCAATCCCATAAAAGCTTCTATAAACCCATAGATGGGAGACGTGCAAGAGACAACAAATATGGTGTCTAAATATATTGCTAGCTATCTTGTATCATGATACACAAGCCATCCCCCATAATTTTTCATTATGGGCTCCAATATTCCCTCACAAGATGGATGCATGACAGATCATCCTTCACCTAACTCCCACACGATCAAATTCAACTGTGTTGAAACCTCCCATGGGTTGGCCAACATACTTCTCCAAAGTGCATTATATGTGCATCGATGTAGGTTGCCATTTGGAGGGCGACCTACCACCCTCATTTATGTTGATGGTTCTCATAATGAGATTATGATGGCACCCCCCTATTCAAGCACCCACCATGAAGATTAAATATTTTAGTTATTAAATGAAAGAATTAAATTATTTAATTAACTGTTTTTGGGAAAAAAGTAGTATTTATAGTAAATTTAGGAGTGGGATGTTATCACCAAGATTGTTCGAAGCTTGGTTGAGCTTGGACACCCCTCGAGATAGTTTTAATTCCCCCAAAAGTGGCTTCCATCCTCGACCCCTCCCCATGAGGTTTGATCTCGAGACTTGGTGGGGACTAAACCTCACATAAACCAAGTGTTTCATGGGTTATTATATTAAATTAAATTGATATAAAATTGGAGTTTATAAAATAAGGACATAGTTATATTAATTTTAAAAATTAATATTTAAGTAATTATGGTACCTTTGGAGGTGGATTTGCTTACAAACTTGACAATTTCCTTCTCTTTCCTGAACCCATCACCATATACTTGAAACTAAGGCCAAAGGCCACATGATAAAGCCCAATGATTTTTGCTTCAAGTCATCTAAGGCGATCAATCGATTCCAGTTTAAATTGCCTTTGTTTTCCCAACAACATATCAACAAGAGTATTTGTTAGTCCCACGAGTGTGAAAACATTGCATCCTCAACCTTTCCTTGGAATTCTATCATAATTTGCCAAGAAAGTGTTTGATGTCTTCTTTCCCTCACATAACTAAATTAAAGCCTCCATCTCTGCTTGAGTTTCCCATGAAGTGGATCGTTGGAAATGAAGCCTCATCAATTTGGCAGATCTCTCAACACCAGTGTCTCAAGGGTGCTAATAGGCACCCTGATGAGAGACCTAATGACCATTTTGATTGTCCATTTTAATGGATTCAAATCTGCCATCATCAAACATGCTAGAATTATAACAAACAGTATGGGAAAAGTGAATGAAATGCTCATAATCAACCTAGGGAAGGCCTTTCTTAGCCCCAAAGACTGACAACAACACACAACAAAAGGGGTTTCTTTAAAGCCCCATAAAAATGATGCTAAAAAACCACTCCTTTGTCCACTAAAAGTAAAGAGGGAGCCCAAGTCTACTCGAAGACCACTCCTTTGTCCATAATAGGAAAATCTCCGCACACAAATGGTGCACCACCACTAGGGAGTTCCAACAACTCACATAACATAGTAGGAGGGGATGAGAAAAGGTTGCACATTGAACAACAAAACCTATGAATATTTTAACCCATGAGAAAATCACAGAAGGGATGGGAAGTAATAGGAAAACCACAAACATAATACCCACATAAATGAAATCCAAAATGATACTTGAAGACCTTAGAGGAGAGGAACTAAAACCACTTAAACTAATATGTCCTTTCCCTTGCATGATGACCTTCATACCTACAGATCCCCATCCAATTAAAACCATTATCAACAATATATGAGCTCATCAAGGTTCATGAGGCCCAAAGGGCCATAACCCTTTTTTTCCATGTAACTAAGCATCCCACCTTCTAACCCATAGGAAAGGGTAAAATATTCTTTAGGGCTCAAGTCGTATAACAACAAGGCTTGAAGCCATTACAACAATATACTTGTATGAGTTCAACATGTCACTTGTGTGAATTGAACCTGGGTAAGGAGGATAACAATCATTCCTCCCAACCACTTGAGATAAATCCAATTAACAAAGAGTTATAACCATGACCATCAATTTGCACAACCGGACATTGTCCTCCCATGTGAACTAATAATTTCCATGTATAGGAAAAGTACTCCCCACATATGACACCATATATTAAAACGATGGCTCAACCTGTCACGTAGCCAACTCATCTTTTAGATGCGTCCCTAACACTCGATCCCAGAGTAAGAAACTAAACTTTAAATTCATTTACATAAATTATTAAAGACGAAGGAAGCCAAACCTATAATAATTAAATTACATTGTTATATATAAATAAAACTATATACTATAATCAAATTTTATGTATATTAAAAATT
>APFE030215446.1:0-14130 GCA_000404065.3 Pinus taeda
ATCATGAATGAATTTGAATTTCTTTCTAATTAATCATTTTTCATAATTAGATAGAATATTTATGATGATATAATTTTACATGTTTGTTTTTTTATTTTATGTAATGGATGTTTTGGTTTTTGTATGCCCTTGTTTGTGTATAAAATTTAGAACACGAGAAAGACTTTCATTATAATATGACGTATCGATGGTCATCACCCAAATTGACTATTGACTTGATACAAGTCACATCTATGATGATTTTACACACATAAAATATAATATCTAAGAATTACACTTCCAATTAATTGAATGTGTATTAAGCTATATATGTTCAAATTAGCATTTAGTTTAACAAAATTTCATTTATTTTTGCAAATGACCATGGCTTTTTTTTGTTTGTAAGTATAATTATTCAATGCATATCTAAGAATAAAATTATTTTATAAGTATTTTTATTTAACATATATTTATGATTAGTTACAAATGGACGTTTCATGATGATATGGTTTTAATGTTTGTGTTTTTATTTTATAGAATGTATTTACTTGTTTGTCATTGCACTTGTTTGTGTTTATATATCTATGAATTCTAGAACACAGAAAAAAATTTCATTATAATATACCATATGGAAGGTCACTAAACAAATTGTCTATAAACTTGATACGAATAACTTCTATGATGATTTTAAGCATGCATAGTATCCAATGCAAGAGATACACTTCAAATGAATTGAATGCTTGCATTAACTTATCCATCGTAAATTTAAAAAAAAATCACTTATTTTGGTAATTGACCATGACATCATGAATGACAAAGTTTTTCCTTTGTAACAACCACTATACTATTCAATGTGTATTTGAAAATCAGATTCTTTTATAGTTATTTATAAATAATATAATTTCTTTCCTCGGGAAAAATTGCAATTTTATTAATGAAAGCAAAATTACATGTTGTAGATAGTGATAATGCATTCAACTGTGCCAATCTAAATTGGTGATCACAAAGACCAAAAATACAACTCCAAGTGGTGGTAAACATGTCACCCTTTTCTCCATTTCCTCTTTTTAACCTTTTGCTATTCTGCCTGTTAAGGAGTGGCAATTAAAAGATCTAGCTAGGTCCCTTCATTCGTTCTTAGATTTTGGTTATCTAAAACTGAACTTTCAGATACAAAAGGATATTTTGAATCGCCCACCTCTATTGCTACAGTGATCATCTCATGCCTCGATGTGTGTGCTGGAGTTCCTGAAACTTCATGATTAACAATCCCCATTTCTATGTTTTCTTGTGTATTTTGGGCTTCTTCATTGGTAGGAGGATCCATTTCTTCATCATTCTCTTCTTTGTGAGGCAACTTTTGTGGGAATTTTCATCCCTTGACTTTCTTTCTTGTTTACTTCTTCCTCTGGGGTGTTTTCTTAGCATTAGGACATGAATTTTGTGGATGTCTCATTTGTTGGCTTATTTGACATCTAAATGTTGTGTTCTCAAAATCTAGGAATTGTGTCGAGCACTGCTTGTTGTGTGTCAAGAGAATATGGTCCTAAAATCCTTTGTTGAGGTCTAGCTCCAAAGAAATTTTGGCGATTGTGTAGATTTCTTCCTCAAATATTTGTGTATATATTTATTTATCACCCTAATATATTCCCAATGGCTTCTATCACTTTATGGAGCCATAAATATACGGATAGATTATGCAATCTAACCCAAACCAAAATTCAAGAAACTAAAATTATATTGGCGTCGAAATATGGGGACCAAGGGGTGACAAAAGTTCCTGCAAAGCCCCAAAACCATGGACCCTCTTGCAATATATATTCGAAACCCTCTCATGATAAGAATTTTATTATGAAAAAGCCCTTGGAGCAAAGCTGAATCTTACAATTTATTGTCCAATTTGTGAATATCCAATTGAAGAGATCCATTGGTTTTAGCCAAAAAGTGTTGAGCCTGTATAGTACTTCTTGAGATTCATATGTTATGAAAAAATAATTTGTTTATGGTAGATCTATAGTCAATACTGGGGTTTTATTCAGTTGTTCCACTATGTAGGGGTTGGGTATATTGTGTTTCTGATCTGGTGTTATTGAGGCAACACATCTTCCTTTGAGGATACCTATTATAGAAAAGACTCCATTTACTTGCCCTTGATTTGATTATGTTCCTTTGGGAATACTAGGTCTGGACACTACCCTTGTGCCCTTTGAATTTATTGGTTGAGGTGATCCTCCCTGATCCTCAAGTTTAATATGATGGTGGATAACGAGAGGATGTTATAATCTTGTAACATCACAACTTCTTGCATCGATTTTCATCTGTAGATTAGACTTTGTACGAGTAGTGAGATACCCAGAGTGTGCACGATATTGTGTTTTAATTGTTTGACATGATTTGTTGCCCGAACCCAAGATAATATTGATTTTCCATTTGGGGATTTGACAAAAATTTGGAAGGCGACCAGATCAAGTGCCCATACTTGACAGTCACACGCATCTCTAGTAGAATCAATGGATAAGTGTGGATCTGCAAAAACTGATATGGATCTCCGTGGCAGTATTGACTCCATAAGTGATGGCCAAACCACCAAAATCGCCCACTTTGATCGAGGAAAATTCTGATCCGGCAAAAAACGAAGCAGACTTTTCACATCCAATGCTACTCCTCCATTTTGACAAGCTAATGTGCTCAGGGGATTGAGAATATCCATATTCGGGATGTTTAACAATGGATCTATGAAATTAAGTTTTCGAGTTCGAATATTCACTTATGTAGCCAATATTTTGCCTTCAGATCTGCTCAATATTTCTCTAGTTACTAAGAGCAGACAATTATAAGATTTCTGCTCTAGAGACGCCTTAATCCTACATAGTCCATTCCCGACTCACAAATCTGATGCCCTTCACTTCCTTCTATTCCATCATGTACGTACGGGCTGAGAAGGTACTCTGCATCGATCATTTGGTGAACGATGCTACTAACAACATCGTTTGTCAGTCTCCATGCCTAAACAGGAGACGAGAACTAGAATTAACTCCATTCAAAAATTCCATTATCGGACCCGCGAGCAGTGAGATCATGCCCTAGCGATGATGCAAAAGGTGAATTTGATGTTTGAAGAAACCCGACTGCAAAAGGAAAGCAAAAGGACTAGGAAACCCTAGCCATCACACCGAGATTATCCTCTTGACACAATTCCCGTATCAATCTTTAATTTGATATTTTAATTAACATATTCTTATCTTAAATTTTACTCAATTTTTTTATTTTACGATACAAAATGGGTGGAGTTTATAATTTGTTAAGTCTATTTAGTATAAAATCAAAATTTCAAAAATACTTTTATTCAATAAATGTTAGAGATATAAATGACCATGACAATACCACAAGTAACAATGACTAAAGATTTTCCTTGTAAGAATCATCACCAATTTTTGTATGTTTGAAAATCACAAGTTTTCATGATTGTTTTTAATCAACATATACTTTTCAACAATACAAATAATCACAACATCACACATGACTATGAGCATGAATATTTTTTTAACCACAATCATTCAATGTAAAATTAAAAATATATCAAACAAAATAAACATAAAATTTAAAAATTAATTTACAGATTGATGTTTTGTGATGATATAGTTTTAAATGTATGTGGTTTTATTTTATGCTATGTATTTGTTTGTTATGCTTTTGTTTGTGTGTGGTTGTTTGTTTGAGTATAATATTTTTACACACATGTAATATCGTATACAATAACTAATTTTAGAATTAGTAGAATTTGTATATTAACATGCTAATCTTTAAATTGTTGTTTGATTTAATAAAATCTTATTTTTTTGAACATCATCAATGAATTTGAATTTTTGTAAGTGCCACTATTCAATGCACAATACTCTTTATAATTGTTTTTAATTAATATGATTTTTATAAGTAGCTACATGTTGATGTTTTGTGATAATAGAATTTTAAATTTTTGTGTTTTTATGATGCGAGAGCAACCAGCAACAAAGCAAACAAACTGGACGAGAGGATCAGAACAAAAGAAAAGAATGATTTAAAGTAGAAAAATAGGTTTAAAAAAAAGGATAAAGCAGATTTAAAGCGTGCATGCATGAAGCTTTTGGAGAGCTTTCATTGTAAGAAAAACTAAGAGAAGATTTGATCGATCCTCCCAATGTATCTTATAAATGTATAGTGTTATAAGGTGTGAGATGTCTGTTATGTTAGTGAGCAAGATGTAACTGAGCCTGAGCTCGTTTCTAAGGCTGAAATGCCTTAGTTGTAACCGTGTTGTCTTATTCATATTATAATATATGTTTTGCGTTAATGGCGTGTCTGTATTTATGATTGTTTATGATATGTATGGGAGTTAATGGTTCTGCTAATGTGTATGCGTCTCAAATAGATTTTATTGGGTATCAAAGCATTGAATTTTATTTAGATTCAGCATACAGTCTGGGCTGTCCAGATACAGACTATTGCGTGAGGGGAGTGGTTTATAAGGGGTCGATCTCACGACCAACAAAATATTTCCGATA
This sequence comes from Pinus taeda, assembly GCA_000404065.3. Classification (NCBI taxonomy): domain Eukaryota; kingdom Viridiplantae; phylum Streptophyta; class Pinopsida; order Pinales; family Pinaceae; genus Pinus; species Pinus taeda. The sequence continues at coordinate 4,521 of APFE030215446.1, forward strand.
AATTCCTTGCTGTCTAATTTTTGCGAAGGTCAAACTTTACTTCTCTCCCACCTTGAAATCAGTGGATTGTTAACGCTCTTATAAATGAAGATCTCGCGTGATTTATTTCAGAGCCGACTCAGCCATGGGGTTTTTTAACTTACTATTGAAAGTGCCATGCGCTGTTGAGAGAAGGGCATTGTAGATTGCGAGACGTTACAGTTTACTTAGGATGACCCCAATGATTTCTCGCATTGTGGACGCGTGGTAAGTGCAAGAAACGAGAGATGGATTCCATTGCTTTTGGATTTGCTAACGTCGCCGTTAATTGCCCTCGATCCAACTTCTGAATCGACTTTTTTTTTAAATATTTTGATGAGCCGTTGAAGGGGTGATGGATCAGTAGAATCACTGAGGTTTATAGACTGTATTTATTTTAATGCATATTTGTATTTTGTGTAGTGTTGGGGGGGTTAAAGTTTAACACCTATATTGAATGTTGGAATGATTATGCATGGATGGCACGAGGAAGATCCACGCCAATAAATTAAGAAGTTTTAAAAGTTAAATCGCTTCTGTTTAAGGCTTTTTTTAAAGAAATTGGGATTTTGGGCAACCCCCAAATTCTCATTTTCATCATTTTATTTTATGAAATGTATGTGTTTGTTTGTTTATGCTCTTGTTTGTGTATAACTTTAGAACACAAGAAATACTTTCATTAGAATATCCCGTATGTAAGGTCATTGCCCAAATTGTCTATTTACATGATACAAATCACCTCTACGATGATTTTACACACATAAAATATAATATGAAAGAATTACAGTCCCAATTAATTGAATGTGTAATAAACTATATATGTTTAGATTAGCATTTAGTTTAACAAAATTTCATTTATTTTTGAAAATGACCATAACATCATGAATGGCTATGGATTTTTTGTAAGTATCGCTATTCAATGCATCTTTGAGAAGCATTTCTAATCAATATATTGATAATTAGTTACAAATCCATGTTTTGTGATGGTAGAATTTTAGATGTTTGTGTCTTTATTTTATGTAATGTATTGGTTTTTTCATTTGTATTTGTATGTATATAAATTCTCGAATCACAAAAAAACTTTTATTAGAATCACTTGATAGAAATAACTTATATGACGATTTTTGCCCGATCGGGCTGGATGAGCTGTCAAGGAGCGTAGTTATGAAAGGGCGGCGCATGCATCAAATCACAATCGTCGAAGATCAAGGTATAATTTCCATAGGCAAGTGGAGAGGTTGGAAGAGTAATGGAGCAGGTGGCCTGATCATTGGACTGGACGGAAGGACAGCGAGAGGAGCAATCCATCATGCTACGGGCCTCGGGCTTATCTGCAACCATAACTTTGTTAATGATACCAATGAGCAGATGCGAGTAAAGAACGAAGGAAGGCGACGGGATAAATGCTGCGAGGAGCGCAAGAAACCTGTAGGGAGATGGCCTGAGCGCTGGTGTAGTCTGGAAGTCATCGTAAGCAAAGCGGGAGGAGATAATTGCAGAGGAAGGAGGAATATGGAGGCGGAAGGTAGTGGGAGCGTGAGAAGATGGATACACAGCGGGGGTCCTGAAGAACAGAGCAAGCTTGTAGCAGATAAGAAGGGCAAGCGAAAAGTGGAGGCTGAAATGAAACCGAATATACAGGTTTTAGAGATATCAAAAGAGGAGAGCGAGGAGAAGAAGGGCAACCATGAAGAGGATGCATGGAAAGATCGATGGAAAAGGTTACCAGCTGAGGACAGTGAGGACGCAGACGAAGGCACAGGTCGTTTCGCAGGCAGGGGTAGGGGAGGACCACGTGGCAGAGGCAGAGGAGGAAGAGGCCGAAGGGCCGAGGTGGTCGATGGAGAAAGGATCTAGCGGAGAGAAGAGGACGGAGGGGGCGTCAATGCAGCCCAAGCCTGGAGGAGGAATCTGAGCCTGCTGCGGCAGATGGTAACCGGCGGACAAGGCAAACTATTGGAGATAGAATCAGAATTGTTGAGCAAGAGTATAGGGAGAAATCTAACCCCAAGATCAGGAGAATTATGGAGCATTGGTAAGAAGAAGCCATCCAGGCTCAATCTGAAGAAGAGATGGAAGACTGGATTACTATTATGCTTGACCCTGGTCATACCAGAGGAAGAATGACCCTCTACAAGCAGTATCTTCACTTGTACTGGGTCATGAAAAGGCTCATGGCAAAAGATTTAGAACAGGTAGCCATGGAGATGGTTGAGATGGTTCAGAGTCTCCCAAATGTGAAAAAAGAACTGAAGGACATAGTCATAACCATGCTTCTACAAGAAAAAAGACTAGAGGATCTGCAGCAACAGCTCGTGGCAAGTGGAGTGCTGGTGAAGAAGGAAAAAGTTCAGCAAGCTGAGCCTGAAAAGTAGTGATCAAAGGCATGTTTTGCTGTTTTGGGATCTGTCTCGTTTTTTGATTTACCATAGGCATGAACTCTTTTTCTGTTTTTATATATAGGAAGCAGTATATAGGCTATAATATAGAAACAGAAGAAGAAACAAGACATGAAGTATGGTATGATCAGTTGGAAACTTTCTATTTTTGGTTTGATGTGAAAAACTTTGGGTGGTCAAGATACCCGGTTTCCCTTCGGGGCGGGGTGAGACCACCCTGGTGCTGTAAATATTCTTTTATGTTAATAGAAAAGGACCTACCCAGCTTACAAAAAAAAAAAAAAAAACTTATATGACGATTTTAAGCGTGCATAGTATCCAATGCAACAACTACACATTAAATGAATTGAATGCTTGCATAACTTATCTATGCTCAATTTAATAAAAGTTCACTTATTTTGGTAAATGACCATGACATCATGAATGAAAGTGTATCTTTTTTTGTAACCACCATTATTCAATATGTGTATTTTAAAATCGCAATAATTTTTAATGAATATTCTTATAATTAATTACAATTTTATGTTTTATGATATAATTTCAAATTTTTGTGACTATAGTTTATTTTGTGTATATTTTTGTGTTTGTGCATATATAATGGTTTTACCCATAAACAAAGATAGTATATAACAATTACACTTTTAACGAGTTGAATTTGGGTTTTAACTGATTTTATGTGCAAAATTACGTGCGAATTGATATTCAATTTAATAACATCCCATTTATTTATAAAAATGATCATAACATCTATCAATTAAAATATCTTTCAATAATAAAAATAACTATAATATCACAAATGATTATGATGATAAACTTTTTGCAAGCACAACTACTCAATAGATTTCAAAAAATACAGTGCAAAACATTTATCATAATTTGGAAGAAATTATGTACTTTAGAGATTAATTAGCTAGAAATTGATGCTTTATAATGATAGAATTTTAAAATGTGTTTTTTATTTTTTAGTATCGGTTTATTTGTTGTGTTCTTTTTTGCCTTTTTCTGTCATGAAATTACACATAAATATTATCATAATATTAGAAGAAAACCAGGAAAAAGTTAAATATTTTATTTTAAGTCACTTATGTTCAACTTAATTTGTTTACAAATATTTTAATCAAAATATATTTCAAAAATACAAATCTAGAGTTGAATTTTATCCTTTGATTTATATTTTGTTTAAGTTAATAAATTAATTTTCAAATAAAACACACAATTCATTTAAAAAATATACAACTTTCTTTTTAAACATGCTAAAGATGTCTTTTTCAAGGTGCTTATGTTTCCTCCAATTACAAAAGTGAATTGTAATAAGCCTTGGTAAATTTATATTATGATATTTTTAATTGAATATTTAATTGCCCCTAACAACTCAAAGTCGGTCACCCGGATGCGGGTGCCTGTCGTGTTAATGAAAGGATTAATAGATTGCCACGCGGGAGAACGGAAGGCAGCTGTCTCAATCCCGGGAGGAGCAATCACCATGAATGACATTTATAGTTGGCCACCGGAGGTGAAGAGCATTCAAAGCTCTTCAATGCTGCATCGGGTTCAGGTCACGAGCCTAAATAATAACAGGATGGCGGAGGAGGGATGGCAATCACTCAACTGGGTTCAATTTCGAATGCCCGGTGCGAAGGAATGGTCTGAGTTCAAGCCCAGTTTTAGGCAATTCCCTCCGCGCTTCGCCTATTTGCATTTGTTTGTAATTGTGGGCAAGTGGAAACGCTCGGGGGTGCATCCTTGCGGTGGTGATATTGGCCATCCGACTTGGTGCGTTTTTCCACTACCTTCCGAGTTGCTTTCACCTTCTATTCACTGGATTAGCAGTATGGCTCCTCGGTACAGAGCCACACCACGTCGGGGGCGCCATCAAGGCCAAAGGAGTGGGGCTGGCAGAGGAGGGAATCAGAGTCCACAGAGAATTCCCCCCCTTATTCGTGCCTCACCATCCCTTAACAGAACAGAGTACTCTGGGCATTCCATCAACAATTCGATTCAGTCGGCCAGATTCCACTACCGCCGCATAACCAACAGGCCTGTTATTTCGGCGCTAATTACGGTCATCTTTGAGGAAGAAGATGGGGCGGAGGGAACTTCGGAGGAGCATTCACCTGGGAATTCCAACATTTCCTCGCCTAGTGGGGGGAGGGAGGAAAGCTCCTATTCCCCATCTTCACCAAGTAAATTGATCGATGAAAGCTCTCCTGCGCCCACAGAGGAACAAGCTGAAGCTAGGGCGGAAATTGATAGCATGTTAGACTTGAACGAGCCCAAAATGGTCCAATATCAGACGATAACTCCCCAGGAACGGGCAGAAGCCACCACCTCCGCACCTGAGCAACAAGGAGAGCCCAAGATGCCGGACTTCTATTTCGCCAACACTCTGTACCCAAAATTACCGCCTGGCATGAAGTTGGAGGATGTTCCGGCAGGTATGGAGATCTCTTGGGAGCCTCTGGACGAGTTTGAAGTCTACAAGCCAGATAATAACAAGTAAGCGGTCTTCCCCTACTCTTTTTTGGAGGTATGCTCGTAACTTGCTGGAACAAATCTTCGATTTTGTCGGTCGCGTTTATGGATATGTTCGGTTATGGTCGTGGTCTTGGTCGTTGGGAATAGCACAGCTGGATGCGGATATGTCAAATGGTTTTGGTCGTTGGCTATGGTTGTCGTTCTATTTTTGGTTCCTTGTTGGCCCGTCGGGTCTGGTCTGGTCGAGGTTGTGGTCGTGGTGGTACAGCGGTCATGGTTGCGGTCTCTGGCTCCTGCTCGGCGGATGGTGCTTGTTTGAATGGTCGCGGTTTCAAGGCATGCAACCTCGATTCTGGAAACGAAAACTGGGAAGCAGAAGCCCCCTCAGAATTGATCTCTCCTATCTTCATCATTCAGGAAATTCTGTGTTTTGTACTAATGTATTTTCAACATGAACTCTCCACTCTGTTACTCTTCTATTGTAAGAGGCACTAGCCTCAGTGGATCTGTCAGTTTTGATGCAAGTTTGACAGAGAGCTGCAAGCTTCAATGGCGCTCTCAGAGGATTCGTCCTCTTGTAAATATTTTTTCTTTTCTAATATAATATAGATTAGCCTTTGCGTAGAAAAAAAACAACTCAAAGTCGGTCAAGTGATGTAAGTCGGTCAAGTGATGTGACATATGACAGTGTAAATATTTATTTTTATTAATAGAAAAAAAAATTGTCTTTTTGTGTTATAATTCTTGAAAAATTATTAAAGGCTTACATGTGATATTAAACTTCTAATTCACATGGAAGGAGTTATGCCCAAGAAGAGGCAAGATAAAAATTAAACAAAAATGTTCTTTTTGCTAAAGTTGAATTGTTCGTTTTGCAGACTACCAAGAAAACACATGACTGAAAATAAAAATGTCATGGGTAAAACTCACTTAAACGGATTGTTGGAGATAAAATGGGTTGTATAAAAGATAAACGTATATTGGGAAAGAATGATTGTACTCATACCACAAAAGTAGCAAGATGATGCTAAGGGTCAAGGAAATGTTAATTGGGAAATGACTACTATTTGTTGTCTTGGGAAGTAGGAGATAGAGCTTTGTGGGAATTAATTGGAAACAAAGTTTTTGGTTAGAGGAATCAAATACACTTTAAATTATTTCCAACAAGAAAATCTTAGATAATTATATTCTAAAAAATAATACACTTAAATGTGTGAAAATATGCAAAAAGATATTATATAATAAATTAAAGAATCTTGTTTCGATGGATAAATATATAAACATGCACAGTAACCCCTATTCACCTATAAAAGTATAGTCTATTGTAAGCTACTACAAAAAAGAACTATTGGAGGTAATAAAAATAAATTTATACATAGTTTAGCTTGTAGAAAAATAAATGTATACCTAGTTTAGCTTGGTATAGATCAAAGGACTGGAATCATATCAATTGGCCATGGAACAAGCAACCTTGGATAAAGTATTACTAGGGCCTAAAGGACAACCTTTAAAAACTGCCATGGCAAGTGTTGAACACACCTCTTGCCTAATTTTCATATTCTCTTCTTCAAAGAAAATGATAGTAATAGTAAATTATATAAAATCATTATGTAGAAACAAAATATATAGAGTTGACATGAATATCTAATGTGTCTTCATATAATATAAATAGAACAAATATCATAGTACTGTAAGAATTTGATGGAATGACTTCATTACACATAGTAACAAGTAAATAGAATGTATAAATTGTTCTTATGAAAAAAAAAAATATTTACATTGTTGGGGCTATAAGACAATCAAAACCATTTTCTCATAATTAATTATTCTCACTAACAAAGAGAGGGTAAATCTCTTGAATTGAAATCGATATACATGCGTTGTTTTGAGTGTTAGGCCTTTTGGGAAAAGCCTTGGCTACTTTTGGGTTTTCTTTACACTCAAACAACATAAAATTTCCTTCTAGCCAACTTCAAGTGAAAATCAGAACCGACATTGAAACCCTCTAAAGAGGAAGTGTTTGATAAACGCTTGAAGGCAAAAGAGTAGACAAAAAAAACTTGCATAAATTTTGACCCCAAAACAATGTCACAAGATGACCCAAGTTAGTTGTAGACCAGCCTACACATAGAAGAAAGGAATTCCTTAGTTTGGATTGTAATCACAATAAATTAATCAAGCAAAGAACATTATAGAGTGTTTTAAGATAAGTAGAGTATAACATTAGTAATATAGATGACATCCTTCAATCTGATACTGTGTTGTAGATGGAATAACATTAGTATTGTACGTATATGCTTGTACAAAGAAAAATTATACCGAGATGAGAATCAAGTTACAATATAATTATAGAGTTAAAATACTCAAAATCTTGTATAATATTGGAAGGAACTCCATGTATGAAGGGTAGTTCATTTCGAAATCGTTGAGAAAAATAGAAACCATGCTGAAATCCTTTGAGGGAACCATAACCAATGTATGATACATTGCAACCAAAAATTTAGAAGTAAATAATTACAATAATATACCCAATATGCAAAAATGGCTATACTATAACCAACATAAGTGAATGTAGAGGGACCAAAGACCTTGTGATGTCTTACTGAAGGATTTCATCCATATCACATTTTACAAGGAGTCTTTTTCTAAGAGAGTGAGATGCACATAACATTTTCACATAAATTTCACATAGAATCACATCATCCCAAAACATCAATGTTATATTTTTGAAAATCCTCATTGAGTAAACTATATTTAATGTAGTAATGTTCATTTTTTTAACTACATAGTTTTGTTGAGAATTGTATGCAATTATGCTCTCATGTTGAATGCTATGTTTGCAAAGATATTTTTCATATTCATTAGAGTACATTATCTTCCATTAACAGTATGAAGAGAGCCAATATGTGATTATGCTTCATATCCAATCCATAAATGAAAATATTTCATAGTTTTGAAAGCTTGAGATTTACTTTTCAATAAGTGCAACCAACACATTCCAATGTAATCTTCAACACAATTCTTCGTACATTTATTTTCACTAGCATAATGAAAATTCATAGGAGCACACAAATTAAAATATATATGTCAACCTTTTCTACATGAATAAAGGGGTCTTGCTAGCGAATTGGAATAAGGAACAATATATTTCTTAGATTGCTACTGAATGTGAACAAGGAGAAAATTATCTCAACAATAATAGGAGATAAGGAATAAGTTAGAAATGATTATGCATAGCTATAGACCCATACAAATGAGGAAGTGGTAAATCCCACACATATTTAGTAGGGTACTCAATTAACATATTTAATGCTTAAAGTAGTTAGGTATAACAAAATAAATATGTTGAGATCTCATTCTCCGTGAATTAAACCACCCTTGAAGAGGAAAGGGCAAGAATAAGTAGAGCGGAAAATGAGATAATATTTACGGATAGTCTAGAGCTCTTGGTATAATAAACAATGTTCCATTGTAAATAAGCTCGATAATTTTTTACGTAGTAGAGAATTTTTTTGGGCATAATATTTAGAGTGGGTTAATATTCCATGATTTTTTTAAATAAAAAATAAAAAGTACTTGTTGATTTTGACATTTATTTATTTATTTATTTGCTCAAAGTTTATACTTTAAAATTATTTTAACTTGAAAATCATTAGAGCTCTCAATATTTTTACGAAAATATCATTAAAAAATTTACATTATGCATATTAGGGAGTACTAATGTTAGACAAGGTTTATAAGCTTTAAAATAAATTTCCATCCTTGAAATTTTTGCTACTATATAGGACCCTTTGAGAAGAAAGAAAAAACATGGCACTGTTGTGGAAATATATAAGAAAGAATTAAGTAAGTAAAAGAGAAGAATAACATGAGACATTTTTTAATAAAACTATTATATTTGGAATAACTAACAAGGAATAAAGTAGTGGTTCATTTAATGTTTTCATGTTGCAAGGCTTTTTGACATAGTACAGACGGAAATCCTCAATGTGAAGGGTTTGTACATTTCATGAGATTTTCTCTTTGAAATGATGAAAGATAATTTAGGATGCATAAATGTAATTATATTTCACTTTAGTGAAAGAAACAATGAATCCTTTTTTTATTTCATTAACGTTTTTTATGCATGTCCAAGTTTGTTTCACCTTCATGGCTTCTTTTGATCACAAGGAGAACTAAGGAATTTGTACATATATAATAAAAATATGAACATTTTTAGTACAAGAGTTGCAATAGGAGGTGATGTAGGTGTTACCTATCCTAAATAATGTGTACTATTGGACAATTATCTCCTTCTTAACAAAAGGTATTACCTTTCCCATTGAGTTTATATCTATTTTATTAGATTTAATATATTTTAATGTTTTTCCTAAAATATATTTATTAACTAGTCAATAACCATCAAAAATATATTTTTATATTTTAATACACTCTCTTCCAAATCATGTGGAAGGTTAAATAATGAAGTTGGAGAAACATTAATATGTGTATAATGATTTCAATATATTTTGGTTTGTATCCTTTAAATTCGATTCCTAAAGAAATAAATGGGAACGCATTAGAGATTTCCATAATTTTAATAGAAAAGTATTTCATAGACTCTAAATATCAATGAGAGTTAGTCATAGCCATTTCAATGAACTCAACAATGCCTTAGATTTCAATACAAGGCCTCAAAAATTAACTTAGAATTGATTACACAAAATGAAAACAAAAAT
>APFE030215457.1:0-11620 GCA_000404065.3 Pinus taeda
AAAAAAGCCAATACGCCAGGCGACACTCTTTAGGGTATTTAAAGATCTACCTGGTTAAAGCCAGTAAATTCTACATTTTGTTGAGGGTGTGAGGGAGTCAGAGTCAGAGTCAGAGCTAGGGGTGATTCTGCGCTGTACAGATGAAGACAGGCATGGTGGTCCTGGGTTGGTCGCCGTCTCAGGAATTAAATGGACCATACTTGTACGCGGTAGGGTCAACGCAGGTAATATTGAGTCTTGGGGCAACACTGAGCCGTAAGCCGTTGGTCACAAAAAATAGTACGTCCCACCTACGAAAAAGGGCCTAAACAGCCCTATGCCTGTCAGTCAAGGAATTTGCTATTCTCCAAGTCATTTAAAGATCTGCCTGGTTAAAGCCAGTAAATTCTACATTTTGTTGAGGGTGTGAGAGAGTCAGAGTCAGAGTTAGAGCTAGGGGTGATTCTGCGCTGTACAGATGAAGACAAGCATGGTGGTCCTGGGTTGTTCGTCGTCTCAGGAATTAAATGGACCATACTTGTACGCGGTAGGGTCAACGCAGGTAATATTGAGTCTTGGGACAACACTGAGCTGTAAGCCGTTGGTCACAAAAAATAGTACGTCCCACCTACGAAAAAGGGCCTAAACAACCCTATGCCTGTCAGTCAAGGAATGTGTTATTCTCCAAGTCAAGATCAATTTTTAATGTCCTATATTTTATAGTCCGGAACATTTGTTTTATTTGTAGTCAGTACCATTTCACCGGCATCACGGCCATATGGTTGTAGGTTCTCCTTCACTCACCTTCATACCCACCAAGCCAGCCGACTCATCGATCCATCTCATCGTCGTACTAGGTTGAAGGGTAAGAGGTTAATAGAACCCTCCCCTACTGAGCCCAGCATAATGGGTTGGTAAGGAATGAATCTGAATCCTAGAATGAGAAGGCAGTAAGCTGAGCCCAGCATAATGGGTTGGTAAGGAATGAATCTGAATCCTAGAATGAGAAGGCAGTAAGTTGAGCCCAGCATAATGGGTTGGTAAGGAATGAATCTGAATCCTAGAATGAGAAGGCAGTAAGAAAGTGAAGGTGGGCCGGTCTAATTCTGACCCGCTAAGATTCATTCACCAAAGTATAACCTAGAATAACCTAAAGAATAGAGGGTAAACAGGTTCGAGGATCTGTCTCCTATGCAAGAGTAGTGTTGAAGATAATTTTCATTTATTTTTGCATTGCTCTTATGCAAAAGCGGTTTGGGAGGGGGTATTGGACACTTTCGGCATCGTTCAACTACAACATTTCCCATCATTAAGGTGTTGTTTTAGGAAGTGGTTCAAAACTCGTGATAGATACACATTTCTTCCATTGTATCTCATTTGGGCCATCTGGCGCAATAAGAATGCACTTATATTTGAGAATAAATATCCAACAATAAGGGAGGATGTCATTAAAACTGCTGCATACTTCAAGGATTATAGACCAACCAAAATTGGTAGTAAACATAGAATTATCATAAGAAGAGACATTTGGAAAAAATATCCCGTGGGTTTCTTCAATGGTGCAAGTTGTATGAGGAAATACAGTTGTGGGGAATACATTGTCTTAGAGCTGGGTAAATACTATTACCTTTGGTGGGAAGGGGGTCAAGGCACAAATAGAAAAGCAAAGATTGTTGCATTATGGGGATTAATGATCGCAGTGAAATGGTTGGGATTGGAGCACATACAGATCTATGGTGATGCTAAAGGAATCATAGGCTGGATCAAAGGACATAACCGTTTCAATCCTCCTATATTAACCAATTTAATGAAGCGCATCAGGACATTGGTAAGCACATTCCATCACATCTATTTCGATCACAAATATAGGGAGCATAATTGGACTGCTGATTTATTATCCAAAAGAGGAATAGATAAGGCACCTAGAAAGTTTTTCTTTTCAGTACTCAAGCAAGAAGCCATGAAAAATGAGGGCAACATAAACTTTTCAAAGAGCTAGGTAACAAAATGTTGGGTACCTTCTGGAAATGTAAGGAACATATATTATTGAAAGAGGAAGTTTTCTTTTTTAATTTTTTTGGGTAGAGATTATGGCTAATAAATCATAGATTATAGAACTCTAGAAAATAGAAGATATGGAAATACTATTGTAAGGAAAGGAAGATAAAGGGGATCTTTTAGTTGTGTTTTTTTGTTATTTTGCAGAGAGACTGAAAAACTATATTAATTGTACTATCTATTTTATATATATAATACAAAACTAGGAAATAAAACCTCGAACAAAGAGAAATATTTCAATATTTTTGAAGGTCTCGTAAGCTTATATTTTGTAAACATTACAACATATTTTAATAGGATATTAAATTGAAAACATCATGACATATTTTAATAGGTTATTAAATTAAAATAATATATAAGTATATAAAGATAAAAGATGATATATAATGTTTATTATAAATTTAATAGATGGTTAGTTGATAGCGAGTGCTATGAGTTTTAATATATTTTTAGATTGTATAAATATTTATTAAGAGTGTTTAAAATTTAATATCAAGTATTATTATTTTAATTATTTTTGTGATGATATATTTATTGATCGTGATTGTATAAATATTTATTAAAAATGTTTAAATTTGATTAGTTATTTTTTTAAATATATAGATTGACATATTAGTACAGTGATATAAATTAAATTACTAATAAAAGTGGATAACTATCAAAATATTTATTTGTCATTTGTAATACCATTACAAGAGGAGGTTAGAAACTAAAAATGATTTGCATATGACATTGTTTTAAAAAAAAAAATTGAAACTATGAATTTGAATCATTTTTTTAAGGGTGGAAATGGTTTGAACACTCTCAAGAACCGGAGATCCTAAAATTTTTAAACTTGACAGCTGTAACATGGATGTCCAAAAATTTCTATAGATTTCATCAAAATTCCATTCTTTTCTTGGAAAAATCATTGTTTTCTTAGATTAAGATTTTGAAAACTCTTAATTTCATCCATTAAATTGTATATACCACTAATAATATTCTCACCATATTAAATCTAAATCATTTATAATTTTTTAATTTTTAAAGAATAAAATTTTTGAAAATAAAAATAGTTAAGAGAGGATCTAAAGTTCTTATTGGGTAATAAGAAAAGAGAGAAGAAAATATCAAATTAAGAAAGCTCTAAGAAAAAGTACCTTGTAAGGACTCTAGACACCACATATCTCCACACTGGTATGATATTGTCCACTTTGGGCCTAAGCCCTCATGGATTTGCTTTTGGACTTACTCCAAAAGGCCTCATACCAATGGAGATATTTTTCCATCCTTATATACCCATGATCCTCCCCACTTCTAGTCAATGTGGGACTTTGGTGGTATACCCAACAATCCTCCCCTCGAACAAAGGACCATCGAGCCTCCCCTCAAACGATTATCCATCCGCCCACACTCTACCAACCAGGATTCTCCGCTCAAAGGACCATGGAGCCTCCCCTCAAAGGATTATCCATCCGTCCACACTCTACCAACCAGGATTCTCCGCTCCAATGCGTTGAAAGCACACGCCTTACATGGAACACCACCTGCCTCGAGAGCTTGCTCTATCCCAGGTCAACTCCTCTTCACTGTGTTGGGACCAAGACACGTCCATGAAGAATCCGAAGCACACCGCCTATCTAACCGAGCTCATCCACGGATCCCATCGTGATATTACCGGGGCCCACCACCTTCGTTCGGCATTCCGAGGATTCATCCACTTGGCTAACTTCGGGGCATGGCTCTGATACCACTTGTAAGGACTCTGGACACCACATATCTCCACAATGGTATGATATTGTCCACTTTGGGCCTAAGCCCTCATGGATTTGCTTTTGGACTTACCCCAAAAGGCCTCATACCAATGGAGATATTTGTCCATCCTTATATACCCATGATCCTCCCCACTTCTAGTCAATGTGGGACTTTGGTGGTATACCCAACAACTGTTTCTTCAACAGATGCTGACAAATCAGAGCATATTAGCATTTCTTCTTTATTCCAAGAAGCAAAAGCCGAAGCAGACGCCAAAGAAACAGAAAAGAAATCTCAGGAGACACAAATTTTTCCTATCTATGAACCTCTAGAACATAGATTTTCTAGATACTCTGCTCCTGACATTGAAGGTAAGGGAAAAATGCATGAGGCCCATACTTTCTTCCCTGATTCTCACAGGGAATGGAACATAGACAACATAAGCAGTGGCCAGATACGCCGAATGATTGACATAATGTACACAGAATATAAGCTCATGTGTCTCAGAGGAAAATCAGAGATAGATGCTTGTAGAACTATCATTCAATGTTTTACAGGTACCCTCCTCAGGTGGTGGGAAACTGAATCTTATCCCAAGCTCATCGAAACAATAGAAGCAGAAGTACTCAAGGATGAGAAAGGAGACATTATCCACAATCCAGATGGCACGTTATCAGCAATATGATTGGCACACTTACATCAATGATTCTGGAACATTGGTGTGGAAGTGAAACAGAGATAGCCAACAAGCATGACGTTATACTCATGAACCTCAAATGCCACAAAATGTCACAGTATGATGACTTCCATCGAGATTGGCTGTAGTGAATATATGAGGTAAAAAATTCCAAAAATTTGTTGTGAAAACAAGTATACCTCGCTGCTCTCCCCTCAAAATTTGTTGATTATATCAGAATGCAGGAAGTCTTCCAGTTGTCGTTTGAATCTTACACGGGGTGAGATCTACTCACATATTACAAAGACACTGGTAAGTATTTGTACGAGCTCAAAGGTGAATAAATCTTTGGAGAAATTATCCAGTTTTCCAAACAGAAAGTCCATTTGCAACAAATATGGACTTACAGTAGATGATCCCTTGGTAAAGAAAATAAAGTCTAAGAAAAGAGACAAAAGAGAATTCAAGGACACTTTCTACAATAATAAGAGAAATTACCCAAAGGACAGAAGAAGAAAATACCCCACAAAGGATAGATATCAGAAGCAAACGAAGAAAGGGTATTACAGGTATGTGCCAAACACTCATTACTATAATCCCTCTGATATCCATCTACATTCTGCCAAGCAAAAAAAATGGAACAAAATCACTTGCTGGTTATGTGGGCAGAATGGGCACACTACCTCAAGATGTCCTCAAGGTGAAGAATCGAAGCTTAACAAAGGGAAAAAGACTGCTGGCTACGCCCAAAAAGCCAAACAAGTCAAAAAGGAGCATAGAGGACCTATTGTTTGCCTTAGATGTAACTCTACTACTCATGTTACAGAAAGGTGCCCCAATCTCACAATCAAGGATACAACACAACAACACCAGCTAGAAGAAACTTCTCTTGATTCTTTTAGCTCATCGACAGAAGCAAAACTACAGGCAAATATGGGCCAATATTCTGAATTAGGCTCATCAAAATTCTCATGCTCTGATTCTGATGAATGCGCTTGCCATGCCTTGTACGAAGATAATCCTGATTATTCTAGCAGCTCAAGTGAAGAAGAGAGGGCAAAACCTCTAAAAGAAAAAGTACTTATGGCATCTGTAGATGAGGAAGCAGAATTAAAAATTTTGTCTCAGATTCGAGCTATGGAGGACGGTGACATGAAGAACAGACTGATCGAAGCTTTCACAAATCAGCTGAAAACTAAAGCTTCTAAGGAATCAGGGAAGAAACCATTATTTGTTGATGCATCCTATGAACGCAATACGAAGTCTTTTCAAATGCATCACCAAAAACCAGGAAGAGTAAGGTCACTTACTCTTGGTGAAGTAAGTGGTGAAATCCACCACATCAAATCCGAAATATCTGCAATCAAAGCTCAGATTGCAGAACTGCAGAAAGGCAAACAAGTTGCGACTAACCAGAAATATGAAGAAGAAGAAGACGAGGATGATCCCTAGAACCAAGCTGCACATGTGCAAGAGGTCCAGATTGCTAAAGGTATGCAAGATCCAAATTTTGGATTTAAGGACATGAGATTATTTACTATTACCTATCAGTAGCATCATGTTAAGGTAAACATTTGTATTCAAGGAAAAAATTTCAAATGACTGCACTATTAGACTCAGGTGCACACATTAATATCCTTAATATGAAGAACATTCCAGCCAGATACTGGGTCTCAGCTGAAAGAAAGGTTGTGGGTCTTGGAAATAAGAAGCTCCAGTATGAAGTTTCAAGAGCTTCATTGTGTTTTGATTCACATTGTGTATATATGAAGTTTGTTGTTGCAGATATTCTTGTTGATTGTATTTTAGGAAATATATTTCTTGCTGCAGTTGAACCACATGGTTCATCCAGGTTGAAAGGACGAAGATCTGGTTACTTTATCTCAGTCCCCACATCAAGAGGCAAAAAGAAGAAGATTATATTGCCTTATGTTTCTAGTCCAAGGGTCTCTACTATGGTGCAGGCAATGCAGAAGTTAGATAAGGTAGAAACCTTACTAACAGACCTCAAAGATCTGAAGAGTAAGCTAAGGATTGAAGAAAAGCTAAAGCTGCCTCAGATAAAATGCAGAATTTAAGATTTGAAGCAAAATCTAGAAGAGAAATGTTGTTCAGAAGAGTTGAATGCCTTTTGGCATCGAAAACAGCATACTAGCAGGCTGCCATACAAAGAAGGATTTGCAGGAAAACCTTGCAAGAGTAGAGAAATCCCCATGAGCAAAGAGTATAGGGATATTTCCCAGAAAGAGATCCAGCAACTGATCGACAGGAGACTAATAAGAGAATCAAATAGCCCATGGAATTATTATGGGTTTTATGTGAACAAAAGGGCAGAACAGATCAGGGGTATCCAAAGACTTGTCATCAATTATAAACCTCTGAATTTAGTTCTTGCAGATGACACCTATCCAATTCCACACAAAGGAGACTTGATCAGAAGAATTGCAGGTGCTAAAATATTTTCAAAGTTTGATTTAAAGGCAGGATTTTGGCAGGTGGCTATAGAAGAATCAGATAAGTTTAAAACTGCCTTCAGCATTCCTGCAGGACATTATGAGTGGAATGTCATGCCATTTGGGCTCAAAAATGCTCCCTCAAAGTTCCAAAAGGTGATGGATGACATTTTCAAACCTTATTTTGATTGGTTGATTGTATATATCGATGATGTTTTGATTTTTTCAAAGAATGTAGATGAACACTTTAAGTATGTAAATATTTTCTTAAAGTTCTTTCAGATGAATGGGCTAGTTCTGAGCAAAACGAAAATAGAAGTTTTTCAGACTTCTATAAAAATTTTGGGTCATACAATCTGCAATGGGCAAATTTCTCTCCAGCAGTATGCCATTGACTTCGCTGACAAATTTCCAGATGTGCTCAAGGATAAGACACAATCGAAAAGGTTTTTGGGTTGCCTTAATTATGTTAGAAACTTTTATCAAGACTGTGCCAGCGATAGGAAAATCCTTAACAGGAGGTTAGGGAAGAACCCTCCTGAATGGTCAGACCTTCACACCAAAGTTGTTCAAGAAATCAAGGCTAAAGTAAAATCTTTACCCATTTTATATGTTGCAGATGATCAGGCCTTTAAGATTGTTGAGTCTGATGCAAGTAATGTTGGATGGGGAGGGGTTTTGAAACAAAAAATTGGTAAAGAAGAGCAGGTGGTTCAGTTTTCTTCTGGAGTCTGGAACCCTGCAGAACAAAATTACTCTGTTATTGAAAGAGAAGTCAAGGCTGCATGGAACTGTATAAGCAAGTTTGAGGTTTATCTGATAAATAAGCATTTTCTCCTCAGAACTGATGCATCAACCATACAAAAGGTATTGCAAAGAATATTAAGAAGGCTGGAGAAGCGAAATTTGCAAGGTGGCAGGCCCTGTTTGCCAATTTTCATTTCTTTTTTGAACATATTAAAGGAAAAGATAATAGCCTTCCTGATTTTTTAAGCAGAGAATACATTGAGCAGAAAGAGGCACAAGTTTTGGTTGTTGTTACTGAATGGGAACAGGAGCGAAAGAGGGAAACAATGAGGATTGTACCAGATGAACTAGAATGGGAAACATATAAAAGAGACTGAAAACCCACATGGCAATTCAGAAACACAAAGGTCCTGGACGCTAATCTACAGCCCCATACGGATCTTCAGTTGTATGTACCAGAAAGAAAAGTTTATCCCAAGGGAAGAGCATGGATACATGACATGGTCTACGACAAAAGCCAGAAGAAATGTTGAGATCGCAAGGATAGCATTAGAACAAAACTTTCATGATATTGCTACCATATGGTACCATGGAGGGAAAATTACGTGTATCTTTGAAAGACATGTCTGCGTATACTGAACCCGTGATTTATGGAATGAACCTGGCCATACCAAAACTCATATGGTAGCAAGATGGCCCAGGAATGACCCTCAGATCATGTTTCCTGATACTGTCTTTGATTTTGCATATTATAAAATATTATGGTGGCAATTTCTTAATGTTGATGACCAAACAGAAACCCACTATACCAGGCTCAAATTCAGCACAGTCGGGCATTATCAAGGATATCAACAAAATGAATGGCTCAGAGAATGGTGGAGAGACTACGGAGTAAATAAAATTGCGATGGATCCAGTAGAACATGAGAAATATTGCAAAAATATGGGAAAACCTTGTATCATGGATTGTAACACAACATGTAACCATCTAGTTTATCATACTGTTAAGCAGATGGCGAACACTAAGTGGACAACTTACAAGGATACTCCTTACAATAATTCCCTTGAAGAATATATGCGGAAGCACATGGAGTGGCTAGTCCTCACCAAATTACAACATCAAACCGTTCTAGGAAGGCCCATCATCGTCCGACGAATCTACACCAAAGATTGGGACATCATGCAATACAAACAAGACAGATTTCCAGGACTTACAATCTTCTAGTATGAACTAGTCACAAGGGCTAAATTGTGACCAGTTTTTCCATGGATTTTTCTGTTTAAAAATCTCCACACTGTAATATAATCTTTTCTCGTGGGCTTTACTACAAAAGCATCCACGGTGTTTTAGTCATGTCTGAATAACTTTTAGTACAAAGAATCTACTTTACAGGCTATATCGGATGCGTTACCCGAAAGAAATTATTCGATCCATATAATGGACCCGAATTTTGTGCGGATGTCGCTCTGGTAAAACTGAAAAGCAATGATTCCTTTTGCTTTAAGTCTTTTCTTTGTTCCGACCCAGGACAAGGTTTGTCCCCCCTTCTCTCCTATATAAAGAAGGGTAAGGCTCATTCTTGGGGCATCGGGTTTTAGAGAGTCTTGGGTCTTGAGTGTTTAAGTCGAGTATTTTCCTGCTCTGCATCTGCGGACCTGCGCATCAGTATGCTCGGTACTGGTGAGAATCTAAAGTGGTTGAACCTCTAGAGTCTTTGTGTCTGTGTATCTTTTTCTGAAAATTCTGAGGCAGAGGCTGTTCATTGCCAGGAAGCCTCCGGTATTACTCGATCCTTATGGTCAGTATATAGTCTAGTAAATGCAATAATAGTCTATATCTGTAAAGAGTTTATCTCTCTGTAAATCATTTGAGCATCTGAAATAATATGAGTACACAATATTTCTACCATTCTGAGTATCTCTGTGCTTTATAAAAGTCTGTTGTGATAGTAGTTCTGTTGAGTCTTCATCCGAAGTTCGCAGGAAGTTCGCCAAAGGATCGAAGGGACACCAAGGTCATTGTTAGGCAGGGAAGCGGTTGTGTAGACCGTAAGCGTGTCAAAGATCTGAGTAGGTCCACCACTGGTTCACCAGGAGTTGGCCGTCAACACTAACGAAGAGACACAGCAAGTCGCAAGCTCGTGACAGGAGCCCCTGCGTAAAATTTACTATTAAGACGATTTATTTGTTACACTAATTGGCAAATATTGCAAACTTTTGCTACAAAGACTTATTGGGTGAGGATGAGGTGCAGTGAGAGAATATACATGCATTTTTATTTTATTTTTTTAATTTTCCATATTAATTTTTAACCTGTATTCTATATTATGTATTTTTCACCTATTAAGTCCTTCCATCTATATTCTTACTCTCACAAATATATTATGTATTTATTGCATATTAAGTCGCCCCACTTCCACACATAGTGGTAATGAAAGTGGGAGTGTTAAGGTAAACATATATATATAATTTTTGTAAGCATATTATTTTTGTCACTTTATTTTTTAATATACAACAAATATATTTTAATATAGTACAATCCCATTAAAAATATTGATGTGGTTGATATAGCTGGAGGTTTCATAAATATAACCAAAAAACTATTGCAACACGATGAATGCATTACCAATACACATATTTACTTGATTAACCATGTATGAAAAGGTTATGTGTCAACTTCAACTTAAGAAAAAGAAAAGAAATTATAAATTAATGTATAAATAATAATGATGAACATCATGGAGGAACTTAGTAGAATTGGAATAATCTCTAATCCTTAGGAAATTGGTGGGTGGGGAGCCACATGGCACGAATCTAATTTTTTTTATTTATTAAAAGTAATGGACCATTTTACTAATAAAATTTTATTATATATAAATGAATGTTATAAATAATAATGAGGAACTTGTCATGGAGGAATTTATTAGAATTAGAATAATCTCAAATCCTTAAATTTATTAAAAGTCAATGCAACCTAACAAACTCTTTAATACATTACAGCCATTGATAAGTATTAAGACTAAACATATGCTAAGCATATTCCCGAGAGAGTCAATTTAGGCCCTCAAAAAAAAAAAAAAAAAAAAAAAGTCAACATATCTCATGCACCTTAAGTTGAAATAAGAACCCTTCGGCAATAAATCTTATTTTAAGGAGTTGTTTTTAGTGCCACTTTTTAGACTTTCCGGTGGTGGAAAATTTGAAGTGAAATCTTGATTTGTGTTATTTAGACTGGTTTTTTGCTTGTATATATGGATTCAACACCCTAAAAAAGCACTTCCATTGTGCATGGGTTACCCATCAAACTTGTGATTTTAATAAATTCCTACTAAATTTTAAAGAAATTAGATGGGAAAACCCACTCAAAAAGCTTTCAAAAATTCTCACTAAAAACAACTAGTGATTTTAATAATGTAATTTCTATTTAAGTGTTATATATATAATATATATATTATATATAAAATATATAATAATATATATATAAAGTCTACACCAAAATAAAATAACATAAAAATAAAATTAATATATATTAATTAAAAAATAAAATATGTAAAATGAACAATAAATGATAAGAACTCAAAGATAAGGTTTGATAATTATTTAGATTCTCAACTAGAAAGATTTTTCTCAAACCATATGTTATTGTTAGATACTAGGTGCAAACTTGGATTTTTGGTGTAAAATTTGAGTAAATGTTTACACCTCAAGATATTTGATATAGAATTGAAGTAAATCTAGATAGTTAATTTTTATAAATATAGTATAAAATTAAAATGATATAATTTTCATATTTAAACATATGATATGGGAAAAATTATTATAGTGATTGTTAAAAGATTACCCACCAAAACACAAAACAACAGTTACAAATTTTGAATTTTCACAACATCGCTTTTCACATGAATACCATGAGTTCTCATAAAAATGAAACTCCATCCCTAATAAAAATTAGAAAATACTCATTTAAATTCAGA